>JAJMGZ010000246.1:0-246701 GCA_030582795.1 Metschnikowia chrysomelidarum | reverse complement strand
TTCTCCTAGGCTGTGACGGAGCGAACTCTCAGTTGAGAAGAATTTTGTGTGGCGAGGCTGGAAATCTCAATTACTTGCCCCTCCGCTTCTGTGGGGCGAAAGTGAAGATCTCTCGCACCGAGTTGGATGAGTTGAGCAACCGTTTCGACCCGCTTCTTTTCCAGGGCACAGTACCAGCGACCAATACATTTTTTTGGTTCTCTGTTCTCTCCATGCCGGATTATACAAAAGAAGAGGACGGATACTATGCACAGGTCAACGTCTCGTGGAATACCCCGAAGGTTGCAGAGAAGGAGCCGTTCGAGACCAACGGGGAAAAGGCCGCCGCGATGCTCGCGAATTCCACTGGACTTCACCCTGACCTTTACCTGCTTGTCGAACGAGCTGCCAAAGATCCTAGCAATATTGTGGAAATCAAATTGGCAGACTGGCCTGCCGTTGAATGGGATTCCCATTCTGGCTCGGTTTTACTCCTTGGTGATGCTGCTCACGCCATGACCATGTACCGGGGAGAGGCAGCAAATCACGGAATCACAGATGTTGCCGAATTGGTTTCCCAGATGGATCAGTACATGGGTGGGAAAATCTCTTGGGATGAGGCGGCCTCGAGTTATTGCTCTTTGGTGAGGCAGCGGGCCCAAGAAGCGGTGCTTCTCTCAAGGCAGGCGTGTCTCGATGCGCATGACATCTCTAAAATCACCCCGGACTCAGATTCACCTTTGCTTTCCAAAAGAAAGAAGACTTGATCGTGAATAAGAATATAACCTCGTTTTGTGCCCAATACAATTTAACTCAACGCGCGCCAACCCCATTTATATTGTCAAGTCAAAAAGATTTTCCTATTCTTATCTCACACTCTTCTCAATGTTCTTGCAATCAATCAATCCGTCTTCTTGAAGGTTTTAAATCATCTTGGTTTTTGTCGGCTCTTATATGAAGGCAACAATCCTCCTCAAAACTTCTTATCGGAAAGCTTTAATTCTCGCGATTTTGCATCCATCGATGTGACAAACATTGCCTTTTTCCCATTACCTGCAAAATTTTAATATCATAGTCATGTTATTTGGATTTGATCTTCTCTTCCATGATATTTCTTGATACAAATGGCGATATTTACCTCAATTGTAGTTTTTCCTCATTTTAATGGGGCTTTCTGGGCAGGTGGAGAAGAGGAATGTGGTCGCAAACTTTTCTCTGTAAAACTTTAACAGTTCTTTCATATCAATTTCCAATTTCACAGAAGCTACACAAAATTGTAAAAAAATACTAGAAACAGTTTTTGTTCATGATCATGTGACTTAGCTGGAAGCACCTCACGCGTGGCTCGCCCTCGCCCTCATGGCGATAACGCCGCACAGTAACTCACTTTCTACGAATACTTTGACCCGTCTACTTTATATTCATGAACCAGAAAAAACGATCATGTGATCGCTGCTATCGGCGCAAAGAACTGTGTATCGGGCTGCCCTGTGAGCGGTGTCAACAAGACGGGGTTGCGTGCGAGAATTCTCGTCTTGATAAGAAAGTGGGCCGCCCAAAGGGTGTCGAAAAGGGCCCGTCTCGTCGTCGGTACAGTCGCAATGGATGTATTCCTTGTCGAAAGCAAAAGAAGAAATGTGACGAAGGTCAGCCTGCTTGCGGCTCTTGTCTACATAAAAGTCGATCTTGTTTCTACAGGGCGGATGATATAGACCCGCCAAAGCCGGAGAACGATGCGAACACAATTCCGTCCGTTCAGAACAAAGACGAAAGACCATCCGTCAACGTAGAAATTTTGGCCTCGCCAGAGACTCGTGGATTGAAGCTATTGATCCTGGCATTGAGTCCAATGGGAGACACAACCAAGACGGAGCCCTACTTGCCTTCGGAAAACTCTCCGCCGGCACAAGTCCCTGATGAAAACCCCGAATTTGACCCTAATCAGCACTATATTGCGCCATCGCCGTCGGTCTTCAAGCCAGAAGTCATGACGCCCACTACATTTTTCAACTCCATGGAGCAACTGTTTTTCGAATGTCTACAGCACAAGCACACCGCAGCGAGCATAGCATCTATTCATTCCCTGCCATCTGAATTTACTAGAGATGAGTACACGGAGCGGAAGATAAACCTCTTACGTCTTTGCTCGCTTAACTCTTCGGGCATACCGGGAAACGAGGGCGACCTCCTTTGCTACTTCATTCGCGACGTCTCCTTGCTTTTGTTTGCCGATAAGACCACTCCTCGCTTTCTTGACACCGTAATCCCGCTTTGCTTGCTCGATGAGCGCGTGAGGTATCCAATTCTCGCCATTTCCAGTTCCCATAAGCGGAACAGCTGCGAATCCCTGAACCAGGAGGCAGAAAGGGACGCGGCAAAGTATCGCGCCATGGCTCAGTTTTGTCTTGCAGGGAAAAATGATGGATTCTACGATGAGTCGGAAAACGTGTTGCTTAGTATCTGTCTTTTATCCATACAAGAGATTTTCGAGGGCAACTCACTATTGTGGAACAGCGCCCTCGAAAAAGGTGCAGAAATCATCCAGAACCGAGGAGGACTACAAAAAGTATCCCGGCTGTCGCCTTTGTCAATCCAACTTTTTTGCTATCTTGATCATATCTCATCGCTCAGTACATGTATAACGCCTCACGTCGACCGGTCCAAAAACAATCCATACGAGAAATACAATGGAAACCAGGTCCAGGATATTTTAAATTGCAAGTTTGGTTTTAGGTTTGGCGTTGCGGGAGAACTTTTCAAAATCATGGGCAACATCTCAACATTAGCCAGTCTCAGGAAAAATCGATACAAATCGCACGCCCACAGCCGACAATTCGACGCGCTAGCCAACTTGATTGAAATGGAACTTCAAAATTGGGCTCCCTCGTTACAAGACGTGACCAGCAATTTTCTGATCGATGGAAGCCTGGACTCGGGCCGGCTGGCCATCTCGTCGTACTTGCTTGCAGTTCAATGGTCATCATTTCTCCGCCTACATCAAATTATCAATGGCTACGACCGACTGGACTCGCGGGTGTTGGCCTGTTTGTCGATATTATTGGAGTCGCTCAAGTCGCTTCAGTATGAGACTAAAATGGAACCGGGGCTTCTCTATCCTCTCATCATGGCAGGCCTGGTGTGTGTAAACCAAGAGGATCGAGACTATATTCTCCAGCGCGTCCGATCGATTAAAGGACGCTTGCGATTCAGTTATATCGGCGAGTTTGAAAAGCTTCTACTTGCAGTGTGGGGTCAAGACAAAACCGCAGGCGACTCGGTCAACTGGGCGCTGATTCGCTACTATCAGTTCCCATGTTTGGTGATGTTTTAGATAAAATTTGGAAATTTGCATAGAAATATACCATATAATGCATAAGCATTAATAGAAAAGTAATGCAGGGAAATTCTTTCTGCAGGCATATCTGAAAGCCGCCACCGTCGCATCTATGATCTCGTTATTGGGTCCGATAAGCTAGCGCGCAACACGTCGGGGAGTTTCGGGGGATCGCGACAAATTCCGACAAATTCCGACGAAGTATCATACTAATAAGTGCGACAATCCTTTCTGAAATGAACTTTGAGTCACACAATTAATCAATTTACTAAAATATGACTTCTTACACCTGGAAACCTCTTGATGTTGTTGTGTTGGGCGGTGGCCTTGGTGGCCTTTCCTCCGCTTTAGCCTTGAGGCGTGCGGGACACAACGTTACCATCTACGAAAGGTATGATTATGCGGGCGAAGTTGGAGCTTCGCTCTCGTGTGCCTCTAATGGTGGTCGCTGGTTGCATGACTGGGGAATCAACCCGGTGGAAGCCAAGCCAGTGATCTTGAAGACCTTGATAAGACGCGACTGGAAGACGGGAAAGATATCGGGTGAGTACTCTTTGGGAGACTACGCGGAGAAGTTCGGTGCGCCCTACTACAATTTCCACCGGATTGATATTCACAATTTACTTAAAGAGACCGCGATCTCGATGGATGGCGAGGGCACTCCCTGTAAACTCATCGTGAACCATAAAGCAGTCCAGGTAGACTACGAGACCGGGTTTGTGAGATTTGAAAACGGGGTTGAGCGCTCTGCCGACTTGATCATTGCTGCCGATGGAATACGTTCCTTGACTAAACCCCAGCTTGGAATCACTCCCCAAGTGAGAAACCAAGACTCCTCGTGTATCCGGGTCTTGTTCGATACCGAGAAAGTGAAGGAGCTAGGTCTTGCCGACTTCTCTGAGAATGAAGCGATCGAGTTTTGGGGAGGCGAAGACAAGAACAAGATCGTGCTATCGCCATGCTCTGACAAGAGTGTGGTTTCGTGTTACTGTTTCTATGCGGCTGCGCCAGAAGACGTTAAGGACGGATGGCACAACGAGATCCTGGTCCAGCAACTTCTTGACGTTGTCCCTGGATTAGACCCTCAATTACAGGAGCTCTTTGTGAAGTGTGGCTACGATATCAAGCAGTGGCGTTTGTACGTACATCAACCTCTCCCATACTTCTACAAAGCCAGTGAAAATGGTGCACACGGTGTAGCATTATTGGGTGATGCGGCCCATCCAATGATGCCTGACCAGTCGCAAGGTGCATGCGCAGCTTTTGAGGATGCCGGGGCTCTAGGCTACATTTTCTCCAAAAAATTCAACTTGAATGTGGCAGATGGTTTGAAGATTTACGAGCAAGAAAGAAAGCCCCGTGTCACCAAGATCCAACAGGCGTCTTTGAGAGCTCGGGAGAACTTGAACGAAAGAATCGGGTGGAGCTCTAGCGCCCAAGATCTCAAGGATGAGAACAAATTGACGATCGAGGAAGTGTGCGGCTACGATATGAAAGGTCACATCGAAGAGTTGGTTGCTGGCTTATAATCCAAAGAATTTGAATCGAGTAATTAGCAATATACTGCAAGCACCAAAGCTTCATTCAATACTTCGTAAATTTGCATGGGATTATGCTACAGTAGATGTCCATCATCTGTCCTAATATTGATTGTTTAACAAATCTTACAAGTTAGTTGTTTCCTGTCCTCCGAACGTTTATAACCCTTAAGCCTTTTCTGAGATTGATTATGCAGCAACGAGGTAGAGCTATTAGATTTTCGAGTCTCATTTACGATACGGGTGCTCGTTGGATGATTTTGCACTGGATTTTCTTTTTTCAGGCACAAATTATGACAAGAAATCTGTGTGTTGTGAACATCATTTGCGATATCAGCGGAATTAAATGTAAACGACTATTGAACAAAAGACGCAATTTTCAATGCTAATATTGAACCTATTTACTTATTAAATGAAATTAATTGCAAAGCTAGATCAACCACACATGATTTTAAACTTCGATACGGCACACCCAAAATCTCAATGCCCTTTGACGAATTGGTAGCATAATGCGATCCGGATAAACGCTCACCGGGAAAGCCCACAGCAATTTTCTCTGCTCTTTCCCTTGGAAGCGAAGCGCGCAAAACATCCACAATCTCTTGATTGTCATAGTCACCAGCAGAGATTAAAAACCTTTCGTTTCTGGCAGCAGGAGTAAACAAAGCATTGACATGATATTCCGCCAAATCCCGCACGTCAACCCATACTGGATTACGCGTGGGTGGAATTGTCTGATCACTTCCTAAGAGCTTGAGTATTATCTGATTACTAAAGTTCAATTCCAGTAAGTCCGTTATCATATCCTTGGAGTAAAGGGGACCAAAGACCATCGTGGGGCACAATACGACCAAATCAAAGTGTGGATCGTGCTCTTGCATAAAGTCCCACGCGGCCTTTTCCGCAATGGTTTTTGATGCACGATACGCCACTGCAGGGTTTTTTGTCAGTGCGCCATCTTCCCATGTTAAAGGGCTAAAGTTTGATTCATCCAAAACCTCGCCCGGTTGATCGCCTTTGGACGCGTCATAGACTGCAGCAAATGACGAAGTAAGCACCACCCGGCGTACGGTCGAGGTATTATTTGCAGCATTCATGATTGCCATTGTACCATTGAATGCGGGTTTAAGGAGATCTTCCTCGAAAGATTGGACATCAAATTTGAAAGGCGACGCCAAATGAATCACACCGGTGCATCCGGCCATGAGACCAGACAATTCCGTGGCATCGGTGAGATCCAGCCCCAAAGCTGGCTCAAGCAAGTATCGCTTGTCTGCGGGTACACATGCCGCCAACTTTTCGTATTTTGTCTTACTTCTGCAATAGACCCTGACCTGATAATCACGCAGCAACAAGAGACCAACGCAATGGGCGCCAATAAAACCAGTGGCGCCCGTAACAAAGATGATATCAGAGGCAGTCATGAAAAAGAAGAAAGAGGAATCTGATGGGTCATTTCAGCGGAAAATTAATCAGATTTCGGCGAGTTCTTTATCTTGGTCGTGGGCGCGTCGGAAATTGCGAAAAAAGCTCCGGCGCGAGCGATTCCGCCGGGATGTTTTACAAGATTCCGCGCGGCGAATTTAGGATCTATCGGAAATCGTTTTTTTGACATGCAGGCGCATGAGATAAGCGGCAAATCGCTTTATATAAACGCAGTAGAAAACGTTTCAAGCAAAAGCAACATCCAACTTTCAAACATCACTACATATCACATCTCTTCATCCCTCCGAGATCTGACCTCATACTATGCTGCTGGAGAAAAAGTCTTTTACGCCCGAGATCAACAGTATCGAAAGCTCCTCGCCTGAAGAAATACACTATGAGAAGAATAAGAACATGGAATATGTTCAGGACTTTGATCACGGGCTGTATCCCGAGAATGTTACCATCGAGCAAGTGACTTGGAAGATGGATAAGATTCTTGTCGTTCCAATGCTCTTCGTATACTTCTTGCAGTTTCTCGATAAGGTATCTTTGAATTACTCCAATGTCATGGGTATGCCGAAGGATATTGGTCTTGTGGGCAATCAGTTCTCGAATCTCGCCACCTTCTTTTTTGTGGCATATATTGCCGGTGAGCCATTCCAAGCTTTATTATTGCAGAAGCTCCCAGTACACTTGGTCTTGGGAGGAAACGTTATTGTTTGGGGAATCGCCACTGCGTGCTGTGCAGCAGTGAAAAACTACCATGCAATGCTCGCCTTGAGAGTTATTTTGGGTTTTGCTGAATCTGCAGTGGTTCCATGTCTCATTCTTCTCACGGGAAATTTCTACAACAGGTCGAGATCTGCTTTCAGAATCGGTATTTTCTACTCAGGTTTAGGGTTCGGCCAGATTTTTGGTGGCTTGTTATCATTCTTGTTTCAGCTCGTCAACAACAAGTCATTTGAAGGGTGGAGAATTCTCTTTCTAACCGTGGGTGTAATTAACATACTTACCGGCATTTACGTAGTGTTTTTCGTTCCCTCCGAGCCTTTGACCACCGAAAAACTTTCTCCCAAGGAAAAATACGTCCTTTTAGAAAATTTAAATGCCGACAACACTAATGTGGTGAATCACAAATTCAAGCCGAGACAGGTGGTCGAGATGATGTTGGATCCCATGTGCTGGCTCTACTTGATTATTTCCGCCACGATCTCATTCTCCTCAAATACCATCACCTCGTTTTCTGCCAAGGATATCTTGTCCTTCGGATTCACAAAAAAGCAGTCAGCTCTTCTCAACATGCCTTCGGGAGTTGTCAGTATTGTGACATCATGGATTTCTACTTACTTCATCATGAAAGGAACCACCAGGTATCTTGCCATATGCGTGCTTCTTGTGCCCGCTATTGTTGGTGGCGCCTTGATGTCCTACTTGCCAAAAACTAATAAGGCGGGCCTTTTAGTCGGCATTTACATGATCAACTGTATCACTGCTCCTCTTGCGATTGTCTACTCGTGGGCAGCGGCTAATGTGGCTGGTTCCACAAAGAAAATTGGTGTTACATCTATCTTCATCAGTATTGGTTTCGCGATCGGTAATATTGCTGGGCCTCAGTCTTACAGAGCCGTTGATGCTCCATATTACCAACCTGCAAAGGTATCGATGTTGGCAACTCAAGCCGCAAGTTTTGGATTGGCCTTAGTAATGGCGGCGATTTACTATTTTAGAAACAAAAGCAGATCTGGTTCCTTTGCGGGCGAAAGTGAAGTTGATCAAAAGCTCGAGGTATGGAATGACTTGACCGACATGCAGAATAAAGGCTTCAGATACACCTATTAGATTTTTACTTGGAAGTTTCATAGATTGAATTTATAGATTTTGATAACCATTTTTGTTAAAGAGTACTCGCTTGTTCAAAAACCGCGATGGCTAAGGAAGGAAGGCTTCTTTTTTTTTCTACATCGAGATACAGTTTCTGTCTTAAATATGCTCGAGTACTCATTTGTCTTTGAAGAAAAAGAGGTGAATATTATGCCCACCGCAGCTTTCCATGTCCTCTATTATTGCATTGCGAAGAAACAAACATGGAAGGATTCAACAAAATTAGCAGAGTTGGGGAAACACTACTAGAGTTGCGGCTGGGTGGCTTAGCAATCTTTAATTTTGATATTTGGTAGGCTTTCAGCAAGGCTTTTTTGAGGTTACTTAGCAGTTCACAGTTTTGTAAAAGTTCTTTTATCAGCGTGGAATTCCAATAATGTCTCAAAGTTTATCGATGAAATGCAATTATTATGACAAAAGAATTGTAAAACCTTGAATTTAAACCATTCAAGTTACGATTTCAAGACGCTCTTTCTTGAGTAGACGGCCTAGATCAACGGTCAGATCTGAGAAAGCCAGTTTTTTTTACCGCGGGTCCCCAATGGCATAGTTGAGCTTTTTTTCATGCGCAAAATGTATACAGTTGCTTTGTTGAGGCGGCCAGCGAAAAAAGAAATGGTGCCTCGGCTTTGGCTGCTCCCCGCACGTAAGCCGACTAAAGCCCTTGTGGGCAAGGTGGCTGGGAAACACCCTCGCTGACTTGATTTTTGATTTTGACAGGAGCTCATGTATCGGAGTGATTAATAAGAGATCATTAAATTGATTATTAAACATGCTTGTTGGTAGTGGGGTTGCGAAGTGTTACGCACCCCTATTTTTAGAACAGAGAAAAGAAAAATGTTGCATCGCTCGCTCTGTCCGAAAATAGCAGTTGCGAGCTTGTGAATGTCCGCATCGGGAGCTCTTCCTGCATGATTAGAGCACCTGCGCAGAGCCTCAGCGCAATTCTTCTCTTTTGCTATGGACATAGTTCTGTGGCAGCAATTGTAACTTTCGCAAGTATGAAATCTATTTCGAGAGGCAGAAGTGTTGTCGAAGGCCTTTATAAATAGCTTTTTCTTTACTGACTCAAGGTAAAGAGGTAAAGTGCGGAAATATCGCTCGGTCTCACCAACGGCTTTTAAAAAATATGCGCCATACGTCATGAAGAAAAATACGCATCTTGCACGTTCGCGGAAAACAAACATCATCCCGCATGCTAGAGAATGCCGAGCGGCACCACCCGAATTTCAATTTCGCCAATATAACGATATCTCATCAGATGAAGCTTCATGTAGTTCAATCGAGCTTCTTAGAAAAAGAATCTTTCACGGACTTCACGAAGCTACATCTATTCTGTTACAAGTAGGAAAGTTTCGTTTAATCGAGATTCAGATCGGTACCTGATGCGAGTTCCGATGCAGGCACGGTTACGTGCACACCTTCTATTATTAGATTGCTGAATTCGCTAACAGAGCCTGATTGGCTTGAGAACGTTGCCCCACGAAAGCAATGCATCGGTCAACGATCTATAAAAGCAGGACAATTCCCCTACCTTACGACAATATTCGTCGTCATCAAACACAAATACAATGTTCGCTTTCACCGCCTTGTTAACTCTCGCTGCCTACGTCGCTGCCGACGAAACTTTCACTCTCACTGCTCAGGGTACCAACATCAACTCTCCTGTTGGTCTCAGTGGCTCCAACTTGGTGTTGAACAACAGCCCTGCCACCTTCGTTTTGCAGACTCCTTCGGGTTATCTCACCGCCAACGGACAGGATGTTGTGCTTACTCCTCAAGGTATTCAGGTTTCGTCTACTACTCGTTCCAAGGACTTTGGTATTGAGGACGGAAAGCTCAGAAGTGGCCCATCCATCGACAAGTTTGACTTCTACAGCTGCCCTGACGGCACCCTTGCTAACTTTCTGTGCTCTGGGGGTGTCGCCATTTCCTTGCTCACTGGTGACGCTGCAGCCACTACCGCAGCCACTTCCACTTCATCTACTTCCACTTCGTCAACTTCTTCAACTTCTTCGACTTCCAGCGCTTCATCATCCGTTGTCGCTCCTTCGTCCACTTCGACTCCCGTGTACTTCTCCTCCGTGGACAAGCCTGCGTCCGCTAGTGTGAGTACCGTTACGGACAGCCACTCCACTTTGGTTACCATCACTTCCTGTGCCGACCACGCTTGTACTAGCAGTGCCAGCAGCATTAAAAACAACGCCACTGTGACCTCTTACGAGGGTGGTGCAGCTCAGGCTAAGTTTGCTGCGGGTGCTGTCGTTCTCGCTGGTGCTTTGTTGTTGTAAGCTCTTGAATAGACGCTCATGACAAGAGACGTAGAAACGTTAATCTTCCTTTGTACCATAGTTGTTCAATAAAAAAAATTAGAAACCATAATCCCTTGAATCGTGTAAATTCTTGTGACCCTCGAGAAAAGAAATCCGGGTATTAAACTTATTGGAAATTGTTTTCACCGAGATGAGCACCTGATGTCATCGGCTGGAAAGCTTCGACAATTCTTGGTGTCCATATGCCAAAAGACCTTTTAACGCTTGAAATGGTGTGCCCGTGAATTGACATGAAATAACCCCCTGGCAAAATTGCGCTTACTCGAATTCACTTACCAAGTCTCTTTGGCCATAATACTGCGAAACCACAGCCAAAATCATATCTACACACAGTTGCGCTACAGTTGAGATGCAAGTTCCTTCGGCGGCCCCTTCAAGAAACTTATTTCGGAGCTTCTGAGCCTTGACGCCTAACGCTCGGACGATAGATAGCTCCTGGTGATCTAATCCACAATCCAAACGCACGAAAGTTGCAAATATCCAGTCAGCCAAGTATTGTGGCATTGCAGCCAGAAGCCACTTCGTAAAGTACACAATGAGCTTGATGATTGTTGGATGTTCAAGGATCTCCTGGAAAACTTCCTGTGGCGGTGGTTCCGAGGTGAATACCAAATGTCTCCATTTGACAGCGGAATCAGGCACTTCAAATGGTTGTATGTTTAGTCTGTTTTCATGACTGAAGTGACTATCCAGCTCAATGGTTTTTTCTGTTTGGTCATCAACATCGAATTTGTCAGATGCAGTCTCGGCTTGTAAATCGTTTTCAGTTTTATTCGCGTGATCGTCAGACTCGAGGTCTACGTGCACGCTGAATTCAAGTTGATCCACGGAAATTTCTATTCCATTATCTTGATTCATATGATACTTTTTCTTTTCGGAATGAAGCCGATTTATGATACCTGTCACGTAGTCTCTAGATAATGGTGAAAGGCCGCGCTCAGTTTGACTAAGTGGTAATTTGAAGCCCGGTGTGCTTGCTTGTTTGGGGCTTCGCTTTATAAAATGGCAAGCATGATCGTTTTCGGCCTCCCTGCGTACCGTGGCAAGGTATTGATGCACTTTCGATCTTTCATTGAACGCATCCGCCGTCTCTAGCGGAAATGCTCTATGTTGGCCAAATACTTCATCGAGAGGTCCTTGTGTATATACCTTGTGATCTGATCTGGCTCTTTTTGGTTCTTTACGGTATTTTTCTACCGCTCTTTTACACATCAGATACCAGAAGTTTACCAAAACTTATTTCACAGCTTTCAGCATACAGGAAAATGTTCAGACGCGTGAGCAAGAGTCACGTGCCTCAACCCGACGCCATGCAAAGTCAATAAACTTATATAATTGATGCAATATGTATTTTGCCTAGAATGTCTTAAATCTTTTTTATTTTAATTAAGTTCTAAGCGTTGAGCTCTTTTCGCGGTATTGCGATTGAAAACCAACTCTCCGAGGACCGCTTTGCACCCCAGGAAACCTCACTATCCCAAACGAACCAATATTCTGCTGTCTTCTGAAAACTCTCGAGTCGCCTACGACTCTTTTGTCATGAATTAATTGTTTGCCAGCGTCGTGTTCTCCTCATTGGTATCAACCTTTCTCTTCTTTCTCGAGATAACTGGTCCTCTCCGGAGCTTCAAAAGAAGTTGCTCGTTAAACTTCGACCTACAAGTAGGACACAGCCCTGACTCGGGAATTATGCTCATTATACACATGCACACCGAGCATACGTATCCAATGTCTACTGGATTTCCCAGAATAAAACAGCTTGCTTTATAGTCGACACTGGTGTTTGTCGGTAGAATGACCACCGACCGTAGGCATGGTTCTATGGAATACGCGGTAGAAAGAGTTTGTATTAGTCCTTTAGGTTCTGTGATATGCAAATAAACCCCATTAGTGGCGTCTGCGGCTTGTTGAAGATACGGCGAGTCCAAGCTGCCAAGCTTGGTCACGTCGATCGGGACCTTCATCTTTTGAGCGGCGAATATCGAGTTCATGATCGCAATGTACTTCGTATCGTGAGAGTCACTGGGAGATACTATGAGAATACGGGACTCCAAAGATGTTGACAGAGTATTTCCTGCGTGAACGGAAGGCTCAGTAGAGCCTGTAGCACCTACTGCAGAAGTCGTGGAATTGATCGCGGACGCGGTCGTCGTCAGAATCGACAGATCAAAATGGAGCATCCTATTGGTGTAGGTGAGAGCCATCAGCAAGGCGCCCGAAAGAGTTGAAAGGCTCAGCATTGCTTGCTTCATATTCTCCGGCGCCGCTAACCTCGCGAGCTCCTCGTTCAATTCCAGGAGCACCGCCGAGTCGACTTTTCGAAATTGTCTATACATTCCTTTGTTTATAAGAGAGTGCAGCGGTGAGTTTTCCTGGACACGACCTTCGTCCATCTCCTCGTATTTGCCATGAGTCGTAGGATGTAAAAAGCGAGATCCTAGTGTCAGCGATGTGATCACCGCCACCTGGTTACTATTGTTGAGCGAGAGATGAGCATTGAGAAACACCAAGATTGATTTCACCGCTTCTTGTACAGAGATTTTATCTTTGATGTCATACCATGCCCTGGGGTTAAGGTCGAGGATTACGGTTAGTAAGGACGAGTTTTCGCTCACCACATCCGATGTGGGGAGATCCGTGAAGGCGCTTTCGGAGATTTTATCCATGTGATTTTGTTGATTACTTTCTCGGTATCATTGAAGTTCTAAGGTTTTCGATTGAAAATCTAGCTTCTATTTTGGTCACAAGTTTGATCTGGTAGGATTGCTGGGCCTATAGCTTGAGCGCTCAATCGGTGAGCTTTTCGAGCGCACGCGGGGCGCTGTGCAAGACGAAATTTCATCATCCCGAATCTTTTCACTACCACGAAGTTTTGTATTCTAATTTCAATTTTTGGGAAAACATTCACCATTCATGAAATTCAGACAGATAATCCTTCGATTGTAAAAAACGATCTAAATATGTGTGCTTCATGGTCAGTATCGCTTTCTACATTGTGAGCAAACCTCCTGACTGCGAGATCAGCGAGGTCCCCTTTATTATCCTACAGGAAACTCAAGTACAGAAGTGCCGTATAAATATGCTTCATTTCTATTTTCCTATGCAAAGCCAGATACCGTCAAAGGTACTTTTCACTATGAGATAAGGTCGAGACAGAAGTGACGGCGCAAGTTAATGTCCGTCCGAGCAATGTCCGAATCACTGATTATTTTCCCAGCCTTTACCTGATTCTTCACTAGTTCATTTTTCCCTTGTAGGGTTTATCACTTTCCGATGTCCTCGAACCAGTCCTCCGGTCTGTCCTTGATAAAGTCTGACATGATTTTGATGCAGCTCTGATCATTCATGTTTACCACTTCTATTCCCTTCGACTTGAGCAAATCTTCTGCTCCCACGAAATTGACATTCTCTCCCATCACTACCCTCTTCACTCCGTACATTATACAGGCACCCGAGCACATATTGCACGGAGATAACGTGGTATACATGGTACAATCTTTATACAACGCACCTGGCAAGCGTCCGGCATCCTCCAAAGTGGAGATCTCGCCATGCAAAGTTGCGGAATTCTTCTGAATACGCATGTTGTGTCCCCGGCCCAAGATTCTTCCGTCCAGGTGGATGAGAGCCCCGCCAATCGGTATTCCACCTTCTTCGAGACTTTTCTTGGCCTCCTCGTATGCGATTTTTAATCCTAATTCATCATTGAATGACATCCTGGGCGTATCTTGGTGCACTTGTTTGACAACATAACGCATCCAAACACATGGAAAGTTCGTAAGCAGGGTCCTGCGTGAGGCGGCGCGATTGAATCTCTTTACTTATATACACGTACCGAGCCATTTCCCTCAGCAACCACTATCATGGGGTATGGTTTCGCCAACAATATGATATCCCATATATTGTCATGGCCAATCCAGTTTTCTTTAGACTTTTCTGTTTCACCGCTCAATTTTTCATATGAAATACTCAATTTCAGGGTCATCTGGCTGCGAAAAAATTTGGCCGTCCTGTGACTGAGCAACAGGGTCGAATTCCTGACGTCACTTAGATTCCATACAATTATTCGATTGTCCCTAGTCGACGTCATGATAAAACCTTTGGAGCCAGCATCGTTCTTGGGCGAGGCCATGTATGTCAAAACTGAGGCACCCCTCGGCGGAGCCTGATCAAAGTCTAAATTGAAGGATGAGAGTGTGTCCTCAATGGGATTATCCTTGAATCCGTTTAACTCCTGAAGTACGTAACTCTTCAATGTCGGTGATACTGTATCAGCGCAGTAAATTGCTTTGCATTCAAACAGCGGGATTTCCCAGATCGTAACGTCTTGATCCTTCACACCTCCAGCCATGGCGAAAAATTCAGAGGTCTCCGAAGCGTCAAAAGCACTATTAGGAATTATAGTTAGCTTTGTGATTTGCGCGGGTGGATCATTTGCCTGACCTGACTGATCTGATGCAATTCTCCAGGATTTGAGTAAAGTTTTGAACCGTAAATCCCAGAAGCTAAGGTTACCACCCGAGGTTCCCAAAAGTAACCAGGCGCCCGATTTCGGGACGATAAACGTTTTCGGTATACCTAGGTGTGGAGGGTTTTGAAGTTCAAATTCCTTTTCTGTCTTAATTATATCATACGCCACAATTTGACACGTACTAGTCACGAGAACTATGAGCTCTTTCGAGTCCGTTCGGGTAAAGGTAATACTCCGAGCAAATCCTTTATCGAGCTTCACCAGTCGTATCAACGATAGCTTTGGAATTTTGATTATCTTCCGATTCTTTCCTCTCACGATTTGAACACGAAACAAGCGAACATAGCCGTCCTTTGTGGCCACAGAAAACACAAAACGATGCGGCAAAAATACAATGTCCAAAATTTCTGCTTCCAAATGAAGAGAAATCGCGGCAGATTTGGCTGATGCTACTTCCAATTTGGATGTTTCGTAAACTCTTATGTTACCGGTCTCTGAGCCACAAACAAAGAACTCAGAAGAAGGACACAATGCTATTTTCGTGATGGCATCTATGGATGCTACCGTGTCATTATTGTTAATGTGGGCGACCTGCACCCCTTTGACAGTCATTTGATTCACGGAGTGAGCTTCACTTTCGTCATGATTCACAAGGGAACCGAATTCCGAGAACTCTTTTGAGGATGGATTGAAGTCAAGTCTTTGCAAATATGAAAGAATGTGTGGATTCGTACCTTGAAAATTGTGGCGCATGGTGACCGATATGATTCTTTCATTTGTCGTGCAAAAAACTTTCAACATGGAGCTTTGAGATCGTTTCTTGTCCGTTCCTAGATGATGATGTGGCCGGGAGCTAGATCCATATTCTTCGTGCGAAGAATTTAATTCTGCAAACACATTTGCCTCACTTGTGTGGAGAGAAGGTCTAGCCTTCGTACCATGAGGCAAGGTCAAGGATCCTGAAAGACTTCCCGCTGTACCTTTATCCGAATCGTCCTCTCTCGCCTTCAAATCGAAAACAGTGCCCCGTTGACGACTTGCTAATACCTCTGACTTGTATCTCACCTCCCCAAAAATGTTCAAAGGTGGTATATTGACGTCCGTGGCGAGTTTAAAGTCCGTGTGGTCGCCAGCCTCATTGTACAATCCGGATCTCTTGATCCCTATAAAGTACTTGCGCAAACTAGAGATTTTCCACAAATCGGCGTCCATCATTCCAATGGACTTAAGTTTGAGAATCCATTGGCGGTCATGATGGGATAGCGACGCATCTGCTTTAGAGTTTCTGTCCAGTAATACAGGGCTGTCATTAGAGCTCTTACCAAGATATATCGATTTTCCCGTGTCCTTAGAAAAACTGATCAACTTTCTTTTGCCGTTGTTTTCGAGTAACGAAAACCCCTTCCTTCTCCAAAAGAGAGACTTTTCCGAGGACATAGTTAGCCATGAGTATGCCATCTCAAACACGCCTCTATTTAGAGGTTTGGTCAAGCATGGATATATATGGTTCCATGTTATTGCTGGAATATCGTACAGCAAGTATCCCTGAATCACGGGGTATAGGAAGCAAAACTGATCTGCGCTCAGCAAATTATCCGAGATCGATAATATGAGAGTAATGACTGATTGTCTAATCCACTCGTTTGGTTGTAGTAAAAGCATGAGGGTGTTTTTGAGTAGCTCCTCATAAATAGAAAGCGCATTGAACTGTGCTTTGGGATAAATGAGTCTTTCGCGAACAAAATAATCAAAAACTTCCAATACCTTGAGAACAATGACGGGTTCATGGTCACTGAGCGTTTGAATCAACAAAGGTAGAAGATATTGCTCGAACGCCAAAACACCGATAAAGTTTCCAATTTTCTCTATGGATGAGAGAAAAGCAAGTCGGAGCTGATAACTTGGATCGTTCAAATACGTGATGAGATGAGGTAAGATGATGTCATTAGTTCTGTCAACCCCAAAAAATTGACATATCGGTAAGATGTTTGCTATCAATCTGATTCTTACGTTGGTACTCAGATCAGTCAAAAGCGCTTCTGCTATGTCTTTAACATCATTCTCACATCTAGCGGCGATTGTTCTAACGATTTGCTCGGAATCGATTCCAGAATTGACCTCGCCATTACGGATTTCGGATGCAAACACAACAAACCTTTCGGAAATTTTGGTCAAGTACGGAAGACAGGCTGCGAGCGTAGATTTCACGTGATTTACCTCCTCTTTCATGGGGCTGTTGAGATATGCTAGACTCTTGAGTTTCGGGTAAATGAACTCCGAGAAAACATGAGTGTTGATTGGATTTATTGTGTAACAACATTCCAAGAGATTGGTCATTGCCAAAAGAGATGTACTAGCAACGTTGGCTGAAAATTCTGGCGCCAGAGGAAAAAATGACGGATCTGTTGCCACGGTCGCATAATCTTGTGTTGCCTTTTCAATAAACTCATCTAGAAAGCTGCACAAATATGGAAGGGAACGATCCAATTTCGCCTCGTCGCTTATATGCTCAGAAAGCGCCAAAATGAGCTCGCATGCCTTCATTTTACTCGAAGGCCGCCTCGCTGTTCTGACAAGTGAGAAAACTGTGTCTAGAATGAGAAGGGCCCCGGGAGTAGTTTTTTGGTCGTCTGGCAAAAAGGAGGATGCAATCGAGTGGTCCTTTCGCATGCCCTTCAAATTAAGCCGTAAGTGCGGAAACTCGGATAATTTCTCTTCCTTTTCTGATGACTCGTTGAATGCTAAACCAAGAGCTTTCACGATTTTGTCGAATGAAGAGTAGATTTCTTCAATTTGCAAATCACTGGGGCTCAAGTCTTCGTTCTTTTCCCGCACGACAAATTCACTGGGAGAGTTAATATGTGTCATAAATTCGTACAAGAAGTCATCGAAGAAGGTGGGAAAGAAATTGCCCTTATGTGTCGCCAATATTTCATGAGCGGATTTTCTCTCGGTTGGTTTAAGGGAAAGCAATGATTTCGAAATCTCTTGGACTTCTGAGTTGGAGATCCCCGAGATTGTGGGCTCCTGGCCGCTTTTCTTGTACCTGTACAAGTCTGAAAGTGTAAACGGGGGCTCGCCGTCTTTGTAGAGCTCAGCTATAACACATCCGAGAGAAAACATATCTGCTGCTGGACTCAAATCATGTTTCGATCTGTCAGTCCCCGAAACAGCCCTCAGTTTGTTTTCAAACCTCTCTGGAGCCACATAGCAGGACCTTCGGTTGGAACTATCGTAGTAAAACTCAAACTCGCTTGGATTGTCATCTGACATGTAAATCGGTTTTATGTTTCGGGCGAAGTCCGTAAGTACAAGCCAATTAGAGCCTGTAACTAGAAAGTTCTCTGTCTTGAGATCGCCATGGCAGATGTGAAGATGGTCGTGAAGCAACTCGATCGTCTTGAGCATCTGAAACACGATCCAGCGTTTTTCGATCTCCAGGAGGAAAGGTCGTAGTGATAGACGGTCGTATAGATTGGTTTTCACCATTTGCCTCACCAAGTACCCGGCAGAGTCGGTCTCGATTATCTTTCTCCAGGGTAATAAGTTCGGATACGGAGCGAGTAGTGAAGCCTCCTTGACCAACTCGGCCATTACTGTGTGGAGCCCTATTTTCGTTTGGGAAGGCTTCACGAAAATCTTGATGATGACTAGCGTGTCCGTGGCAGAATCATACGCCTTGATTGTCTTGAGAAATCGCGTGTTGTTTATCACCTCAAGAAACTTAAGGTTTGGAAGCACGTCCACATAGGAGCGGATTGCCACTGTATGGGCATTGGGAGCGAGAATAGAGAGATTCGCTCCCATTGAGTATATTCGCGTATTTTTGAAAGTAAAAAGTGTTTGGTTTTAGGAGGGGTCTCCAAATTTAAGGATCAAGCCTTACGGCGTAGGCGCGGGGCATATGCAGCCAAAGTGATCTTTGATGGAGGCAGCTGGTGAAATTGGATGCAGCTGAGAGCGCGGTAGCTGTAGATAGTTTAACAAATCTTGAAGGAAGTGGACGTTGCATTGACAAATATGAATAAATGTGAGAATATAACGAACAGTTTTTTTTTTTTTCTACTGACGGCATGCTCTTGCGGCAAGAATGATCGCATTTAAGCCTTCTACAGATAGGTTCCTTTCAGCTCGCAGCTCGATTTGCCAGCCGATGAAGTTTGCTCAGGTCTGACTTTTGACAACCAAAAACACGATAAAAAAAGATCATAAACTCTAAGGATATGCTCGGGGCTTCGAATATCTTACCTGGAGTGTTGTTCTACCATCAAACTCATATGATTCTGAAGAGATCACCAATCTTATCTCGACTAGAGCTTAGCATAATGACTTCCAGAGAGATGGGGCAGAGAAGATTCGGGCCTCGGTTTTTCTATGAAAAGTCTGCCTCTCCTTTTGCAAAGACATCAATTCCGATTTTTTTTTCGAAATGTCTTTCATATCGTGACATTACTACATTACAAATTATGATACTTTTATTTTATAATTGCGTGTATTGCAACATGTATAATTTGCCTTTTGAGCGATTGTAACCGCCTCTATTAATAAGCTTATCCTCCTTGCATGAGAGGCGACATCTGTAAAATGCATTTTGGCGATGGCAGGCACATCAACTCACGAATGTCTGTGACGTGGTTCCGATTCGTCGTCGGATATGTCGAATGAGTCGATTCGCCTCAAGCCAATGGTTTCTTCGTTCTCATATTCGGCTCGCGAGAGTTGCATTGATCTTCTCACAGATGAGAATCCTCCCACACCATTATCCATGGGTCCCAAATCCTTACCGTTATGAACGCCAAATATTTCCTTGTCGTAGTCAGGAGGTGACTTCCTGGCAACGTTGAGAAGATAAACACCAGAAAAGATTATGAGGAACCCAAGCAACAAGGAAATAATATTAATGGAAGATGTGGTATTGAAGCCCTGGAAAAGCACGAACGACGCTGCGAGCGTACAAGTGGTGAATGTGACGTAGTAAAGCGGATTCACGATAGATGTGTCGAACTGGTCTAAAGCTTTGTTAAAATAATTCATTTGAGTAAGGATGCATACAGCCACGATTGCAAGAAATACGTAAGTTGACGCATGCGTAAACTGATTATTACCGGCGAATGTCAACTTTAACGCAATGCCGAACGCCTTGATGGACATGACTGAAATGGATCCGACACTCGAGCAAATCGAAATGTAAATCATCGGATTAGTATGGCCGTATTTTGGCACGATTTTGTAGATGGTGAAAAGAGCGTAAACGGCGACGACAAATGAGTAGAAAAGAAATCCGGGTCGCGTAGCGTATCCCAAGATTTCATCGACCGTGTCAATCTCTTTATCAGGAGGAGCATGAAGCACGATAATAACTGAGCCCATAAGACAGATTGCACACCCCATTTTGCCTAACGTGCCGAGCTCTTCTTTTAAAAATATAGCGGCAAGAACGGCTCCGATAATAACTGATAATGCACCCAACGGCGTGACGAGAATTGCCGGAGCAAATGTATATGCAGCAAAGTTCGCCACCTCGCCCACAGCCATAGTAGCAATACCAGCCCACCAAATCGGGTTTTGTAAGTACTGGTGGGTCGAGGCATTGTCGGAGCCCAGGCGAGCCGCCGTGGCCATAAGCCCCTTTTTCGTGATGATGAAGGAGGTGCCGATTGCCAAAGATGACAGCATAGCAAGTGCTAGACCTATATATTTGTCCTCAATCATTTTGTGGTTGAAAGATTTGGATAGTTGGCGGTCTTGTTTATGAGGGCCGCTTGAAGTCCGCAGGAACGTGCGCGGTGGTCTGTCTGATCTGCCTAGAACTAAGGCGTCGAGCGCGCGGTGGCTTGGATATCACCAACTTGCCAAGGCTGTTTTGGATGCTCGCCGCGAAATTAATTTCAACCAGGTTCTTCGGGATATTCGTAATTGATGAACTAATACGCTCGATTTCTTGTGCATTTCTGAGAAGTATTGGTTACACAATGTGGGTGCCTTCTTGAAAAAATTGATCACAACGAATAAACCGTCGCCCATGATCCAATCCCGCCGATAATCGCAAGTCCTATTCTACGATCAGTCGACGACGCCCATATGAAGAATACCAGATTTAATGTTCCCAATTGAATCACGAAATCTATAATTTCAAACGTTCGTGATCCAGTAGATGAATCTTTTTGAACCAATATCCTGTTCGCTGACAGGTTTTGTCAGAATTATGAGTTTTAAATCAAGTTCTGCAGCCCAATCAGCTGCTTCGAAAGTGCCCGTGAGGTACCTTTATCCGTGCGTTGCGTTAAAATTATTTTTCTGTTTATAACTCAGAAGTAAACAGCATACATGATGTCTTATTAAAGTACGTTGTATGCTGCAGAAACCTGGTGTTTGTCTAAATCCTGAGGTGAAAACTTTACACTAATAGCCCAAAAATTTGAGAATGATAACCGCTTGATAATTAAACGCAACGCCTATGTACTATGTAAAGAACGCATCGAGATTTGGTGGACCAAAGAAGTAACAAAATCGACGAGTTAGAAGTTTGATTGTTGTAACACGGCAACCGAATGTTTGTAATCATGATCTTCCAAAAAGTCTGCGAAGCTTTCCGGGCTTTTTCAGGCTCTCGGACGCTTTTCCTTTGCGAAGACCCATATCGTTGTTATCCAACTTCTTGTTGATCGCACCACACACGGCTTTCAAGAGATACTTGCCATCGAAGCCCCGTCCGTCAATTTTATTAGCAAGCCAAGGAACTGTATCAACAATATCACGCAGAAGATCAGAAAGATTGTCGTCTAGATATTCAAGATGCTTTCTTGCTTTGACATCAGCTCCGATCTGCACAAACTGTATTCCAAAGTGGTTCGCGAGGGCATTATGTTTTTCCAAATTTTGCACAATCCAGCGAACGACGGTCTCGACGTCATCTGAGAATTCACCGTCCGTGATCGCAATGACATTTACCGGCTTGGTGTGCATAGGATCGAAATCCTTGAAGTACTCATAGGCTATTTGCTGAAGCCTGCGCCCCATATTGGTCAGACCATATGGAGGCTTGCTATCAAAGGCTTGTGCAATTTGCTCAGGTGAACATCCAATGTAAGCCTGAGACCTATTGATGAAATATAAATCTTGTCCATCATCGTCCCATTCGGCACACAACATGCTGAAGGAAACCAAGGCGTCACGTGCACTTGGCCACGGCACAATTCCCGATACTTTTTCCGTCCATGACATCAGACTACTATCGTCCACAAGATAGATGATGTCATAGCCTTTAAGAGCACTCAATTGAGACTCGGGGATCAGATTAGTGGTGATTGCTCGTGGCAAATTTTGCGAAGTCTTTCCGACGACGGGGGTGTAAGCTGGCGGCAGTTGAATTGACATATCTTGGCTCTATGATTGTCTCTTAATTGATGGTGTATAAGTCCAGTTAAGAGTTTCGTGATTTTACTTAAACAGCACACTAGCCGTTATGGGGACGCGGCTGAGACAGATAGTGGCGAAATTCTGGAGGCTTGGTGTGATGCCGCACTGCCCGAAGACGCACTCAAATAGGAAATACAGACGATCGTATCAAGCCATGACATGGCCGTTTAAGACTGTATATGGCTACTAAATATGATACGCTGAATAAGATCCACGAATTGGATGTTTGATTTGTTTTTTATACTTGTCACGATGTAAAAAACATCAATGGGTTGTGAACTGCAATCTGTCAGGGAGAAAACACGCAGCAATGACATCAATAAACATCGGAAACCATCGCTTTGCATTCTCAACGAATACTCCTTGAATCTAGTATTATTTAATTCTGAGTTTTGCATGTTTCGTGTACGTGACACCGTTTGCAGCTGAGGAGAGCAGGCAAGAATGTAAGCTGCAGTGGGCATGCTCCCCAGATTTGGCTGCGTCACGTACTATCTTTCTCACCGCCTCACTATCGGCACGTTCGGGCTCAGTACAGGAAATCGTTTCTATGGAGACACGCGCAATAATTGTAAGGCAAGACATTAAGAGCAACAATTTCTTCTTAAAAGATAATCGAGAGCCTAGCAATAAACATAAAAACTTAAGTTCGATCACAAAAATTTGAAATCTTTAGTGTGCTTCGCCAAGGAGTTAGACCTGTGCACCGTTCGCACCACACCTGGCTCGATCAGGCTCGATCAGGCTCACGCCATGTATCCCCGCTTCTTGCCACTTTTGCCGACCAGTGTCCCAGTCCCACAAACTCCACGTGATCATTTCCTGCTAAGCTCCAGAGAAATATTCATCGAAAGTACTCAGCTTTTATTTTTGTCATTCAAGCTTATCCGTTATCTGAGTTGAGCGAACCTTAATTTATAATATTGATAGCAGTCCCAACCGGCCCCTAACCCCTTATCGCGCTTATCAGCACGCCTCCAAAAGCAAGAATTCCGCAAATACAGGCGAAACAAGCGACAAAAATAGTCGATATCAAGCTCAATAGAAGCCAATAGATCGATTAATATGGACGAAGACAAGAATTTCTCGTCATCAACTAGCATAGGCAGACTTCTCTCGTCTCATCACTCAATTTACAACACTCTCACGGATCCGCTCCTTGAATGCGCGCTGCCCCCAGCTTCCCCAGATCGCACACTCAAAGACAACGTGATACTGGATAAGCAGAACGACGAAAAATCACAAAAGGCACAAGCGGCTGTTTCTTCAAAGTATAATGCAGAGTCACTCGTTCTGTCTTCTTCCCAACCGCTGCCGCTAGCACGGATTTGTACACCCTTAGTCGAAGACCCACTCGTGTCATTTCTGTCGTGGCAGCACATCAACTTATCAACCTTCCAAGATATAACTAGACTGATGCGTATTACCTCGCCCTTCCCGTACAGCTCACGTCCAGCAAGCGCATCAATATTGTCGAATTCTTCAGATGAAGATGTATCCGCAGATGCTGATTCACTTGTTGTTGTGAAATCTTCCAAAAGTCGCAATTCACCCCAAGTTTTACTTTTTGAAACTGACGAGGAAGATGACCTTGAAGAAGATTTGCTGCTTGTTAAAAGCCACTCTAATAAAAAACTGGCGCTCGATGATGGCCGGCCCAACATCACGTCCAGTGACTCACAGCGAAGAACCTCCGTGCGAACTGACCTGCTGCAGACATTCATTATGCCAAAAATGTCACTTTTAGAAGACTCAGAAACGGTCCAATTCACAATTGTCAGCTCATCGGATATATCTTTGGTCAATGATGTCGACTTTTTAGTCAAATTCATGAACGGGCGCCCGGTCGCTGCCCTGTCTCGATTAAACATTTCGCAAATTTCACTTCATTTTGCCCCATTGTCTGACGAAATTTCATTGGCTCGCCACACAGATGTTTTGCTTGTGATAAATGATGGGTGTTTCAAACTATCTGCGCTTGTCGCGTCTATCGCTAATTTTGAAGGTCAAGCACGAGCAATACCGCGATTGGTCGTTGTTAACCTTTTGTCATCGAATTATTTCGAAAACCTCTTCGAAATTATGCGCAATTTTACACCTCAACAAAGCATTAAAACATCATCCCTAAGATCAAGCGAGTTTTTGAACAAAATAGAAGCTCTTATCGAAAAGGAATTAAGCAGAGGTGGAAGTCGTCAAGAAAGGACACTGTTCATGACTGAAGAATGTCCTAATGATTCAGGGAACCCGAAAAAAAAATTCACTTCAAAAGAAACCCCCATTGTCCAAAGACTCGATTATCGGAATTTGGAGAGAATTATACGCTACGAGATGGTGTTTGCTCCCGAGTACAATGCTACCGATCCGCTAAATTTATCCTTGAGCTTGAACCGAGCATGTGCATTAGCAAATTTTATTTCATGTTTTGCCTCTGGAGAGATTTTTGGCATCAGAGTCGCCGACCGTTCAGCGTCTAGTCATGATTTCTTATGGGTAATCTGCAGCTTCTCGGTGGGTATTGGCATAGGGATAGCTTTAAATGCCTCTCAAGTACTCAAGGTTTTTAAGCGCTTGTTATTCATCGAATGCCCTCCACCTTCTAATCACGTGCTCAAGGCATCGAAAGAATTCGATGTGAACGCCGCGATTGACAAAGTGTCAAGCATTGCACATCACATGGCTTCTCGGATTGATGATGCTTTGTCGAAGGTCTCGAGCTTCAGCCCCACAATGGATCCGTGGAAGTCAGTATTCTCTAACAAGATGATTGAGATGATCAAATCGGCCTCTAGTATTGCTTATGAATCAGCGATGTGTGGCGTATTAAAAATCAAATCTCTCACCAGCGTTTGGTTCGATTAAACAAAAAGTGGAGTTGACACTACTTTCCTACCACATGCCAACATGAATGAATTCATCCGGCATGAGCTAAATTTGGCGATAATAAATAACTTTCACATTCAAGCCTTACGATATAAACCGACTCAACTAGTCATGAAGCTAACGTTTTTGTAAAAGTCCAACATGGGGTTATCTCCCTTCTTCGTTGTTGTGGCTTCAATGTCGGCCCATTGATGAAGAAAGTCCCGATGCAGCTCGACCTTAGCGAGTTTACCCGTGCACTTCTTATATAGATTGGATGCGAGATTGAAGTCCGTGGGAAACATAATATCGAAATAACCTTGATGGCACATATGCGTCGAAACATCCACCATTTTGTCTCCTATCACCGTCTGTACAACAGGTGCATTAAAATATCCTGGGATTGTGTTTGTTAAGCTGTGGAAGTCGGAGCTGATCAAGGAATGATTTGGAAATCTGTATTTGAGGATCTGGAAAAACTGCAAGAGTCTCGTGGGTATGAATTCCCCAGGTGTCAAATTGTCCTTCAACGGGAAGAATCGATGCGACCATGCTAACTTCTTGGGAGAGTGGAGAAGTGGATGGATCGCATCCTTGTTTGTTAAGTATGGTATCAAGGACTGGAACCTTTTAAGATGTCCGCGGATACTTTCGACCTGAGGCAAGATAGGGTACTCTCCATTTTCTCTCAAATGTAAAAACGCGTCGGTATAGTGGCTCAATTGAGGAGTGTAGAATTGATAGAAATCGCCCATTTCATCGACTAGAACATGTCCCTCATATGGCTCACCGGTGGCTGCATCATACCTTACGATGTCGTGGGCAAAGTTGTCGAACACTTCCAAGGCAATGAAGAAACAAGATTGCTCAACCGTCGTGTCCCACTTGAAGATGGATTTGTTGATAATTTCCAACTTCCGAGAGTCCAATCCGCGTGAGATCAATTTCTCGTTGAGGGCCAGGGTAAATTGCTTTGCGGCCAATTGCGATGAGATTTCGATAATTTTGTACTGAGTGCGAGCATAGATTTCAGGCTCTGTTTTCTTGATATAGCTCAAGACATTGCACATCAAAGTTCCATTTCCGCCTCCCATCTCATATATCACCAAGTCCTCGTAGGGATAACATCCATTGAGTTTGTAATTGACGATAATATATCTTGCCAAAGCCTCCCCGTAGTAAGGAGAGAATAGTTCGGTTGGTGTGTGCCATAATTGAAGGGATTTTCGAGAATTGGGAAGAGTGCCGGCGGCAACGACATCTTGCGTCCTGACCATTTTCGCATACTTTGCCATTTTTGAGTCTGTGGGTTTCAGAACAAGAGTAGGTTCTTTTTCTAGCACCGAAAGTTCACTAGACGAAGAGTCGGAGAAATTGGTGAGGTTAGGATCCCTATCATACGATGAGTAAGCAGTCTCCCACTCGCGCATGAATTGGTCTACATCCTCGATATTATTATAGTCAAAAGGCGTCTCCTTATGAAAAATTTCTACCTCTTTTGAAAAGTACCCGTAATTAGGATTGTAAAGCGAGTCCTCGATGAAATCCGAAACAAGCATCTTGGTCTTTCGAGGTCTATGCTTCACACGCGAAAGCCTTGATGAGTTAGTCATTGTGAACTTGTCAAAAACATCTTGAGGTGTCTGTTCTTGAAACGGGTAGTTGGTGGCGCCTCTAAACATCTTGTCTAAAACATTCAACGGCCCCCTGTGGTGAGATGTCACATCCGTGTCCAGACCGCTCGATTCGGCGGTTTTGACTTGCGAAGAATTGCCATTTTTGTTTCTTATCGAATCAGTTCTACTTGGAGCTTGTTTTTGGTCAAGATTGACCTTAAATGCAAAAGTTTCCGGGGTGATGGAATATTCATGATGCTCCGTATCTTTTTCTTCCCGCAAAGGCCCTTTAGATAGTTTTTGAAAGAGCGTTCGGCTAGGAAATATCCGCCGGCAGCTTCGATGAATCAACATTGAATTCTTTCAATAAACGAGTATTAAAATCGGATTCGGCCGTGGGTGATGTGAACAAAGTGAGTGTGAAACACGGTAGATGCGGAGCGCGTTTCTTTACTCAGGCAAAATGGGGTACATTGATCTGTGCCATTATTTTCTGTTTAAGACTAAGAAACTGGGGCCTAATTACGAAGCATTCCTATCTACTTGTGAAAAAAATCCAGACAGATATCTTCATTCCGATCTGAAGTGTATTACTAGGCTAAAAAAAAAGAATTTCTGATTGAGTTGCGGAAGAAATCGAATGAAGCTAAAAAAAATATGGAACCTGATAAACAAACACATGTGAAAGTCTTTACGCCTGGCATTCTTTGCGATTCTGCTCAAGCTTTCCAAAGTTTTGTTAACACTGAAATAGAAACATGATACGTCTCGAAGCATTCCAGAACCACGATTAGAGGTTACGCCCGGCAGCTTGGGCTTAAATATTCTTTTAATTGGCATACATCTTTGGGTCTGTACTTTCTATAAGAGTGAATCTCTAGCTGTTCTCATAAAAAGACCTGAGCGCCTCAAACTCCCCTTTTTATCACCTCTAAGCGATACATTTTGCTCGCTTGCTCGCACCTAAACTTAAATGTCCTTCAATAGTACATATTTGGGTAATTACGCGTTCTTACGTCAGCAAAAGACTCTCAAAAGTGCTCAAACTCACAGCCATAGATGAAATTTGTTTTATTGCGGCGAAAATGTGGTTCAAAACATTGTATTTATTTGCCCATCAAACTCGTCAATCGTTTCGATGATGGTCTTAATGTTATCGATAGAATTGCTCACGGCGACTCTAATGACACGGTCACTTACTCCGGCGAAACGAGCTATCAAAGTCGATTCCTCAGTGGAAAACTCTACCGATATCTCATCTTTTTTCAAAACCGGGTCAACAGAAATCGAGTTTCGTGCTATCTCTGCCTGTTGTGCATTCTGGAAGGGGATGTTTATGGTGACAACGTGATCTAGCTGAGTCATTTAAAGCTTGCAGTTTGATGGGGAGTTGTAAATTTTGAATTTCCCGAGGTTGATCGATGTAGGCTTGAAGTGAATATCTCCTAAAAGATTGCGATGTATCCAGATCCAACTTCACGAGCAGGGCCTGACTAAACTGGCGCGAACTTCCGTGTAGCGGTCGCTTTTCATAAACCTCACATATTCTAGCTAACATGTGATCTCAGACAATAAAAAATGACTTATATTAATAATATAGAAAAAATATTCTCTTTTTTTGATCGAATGATTCTGGAATCGTGTAGTAATTATCTCGATTTGGCAGAGTGTCATCCTGAATTAATTCGTAAAATTGCCTTGCGTTACAAAGACTTTCGAAGCTTTTCGTGCGGCGTAATTTGTAATCCAGTGATGTACATGTGACATTAACGTCGAGCCAAAATGACTGAGTAAGTGATGCCTGATAACTCTGTTAAATCAAGTGAGAAACCCCACTGGTATAATATGATTTGATCCTTGCATTGACGAGCAGATGTGAGAAAAGGCGAAAAGGTCTCTAGGTATCTGGAAAACCTTTACTTTCGTCGTCGCTCACGATTAAAAGTCCATCTGACCGTAGGGCTTCTCTGCTCTCGTCGCTTGAAGTTTTCATCATCCTTGGGGACGTGGAGAAACCAGCTTTCCTTAGAAAGATCACTAAACTTAGACTTCGTCTGATGTGCAAGACGTGAGGTACGACTCTCCGGTTCGCAGCCAGTATCACACTTCAAAGGGAGCTTAAAGGCAACTTTGTTACCAAAGGCATCTCGCATAGTCGTGAGGAAAACTTTTTTGGCAGACCAAGAAACCGATGCTGCTGATTGCGAGAGGCTTCTTTTTGACTTAGTTATTGATGCGGAAGAATAGCTTCTGCGTCCGGTAGGACTTCTCTCGCGCTTCTCGCCAGAATCACCAAAGTCGAATTTTTTGTTTTGCGATGTAGATTTGTTAATCATTTGTTTCACCAAATCGCTTTGTATCAGATTTGAAGCTGGTATGGACACGTCTGCAGCGCTTTGAGGTTCGGATTTTACATCCACAATATCCTGAGGAGGTTGTGTCAAAGAAACATCTTCAACAATTCCGCGCCTTAGCTTTTTCGCTGGTTTTAAACTTCCAGAAACTGTCGCTCCAGATCTTGGTTTCCTCTTCGCGATTCTTAGGTTTTCTTGATCGGCTTCGTCCAGCCCCAGTTTTTTTGAGACCTTACGTGAATACCCGAAAGGGCTATTGGTAACAAAGTTTTTGTCTTCAATCTTATTCTTCTCTCGTTTTTTATTGTTTGCGGGCTCGCTGAGACTCGTCAAAGCCAGCCTCTTTCCTCTTTGATATGCGGTCATATTTGCGGTCCATTCGGCCTTCGTGACAGAATTTTGCAAGCGGAGTTTGGAAATTTTGGTAAAATCATCCAGATCTCCCTCAAGAGTCAGGAGTACGGGATCTCTTTTTTCGAATTTGGAGCCTTTTAACTTCAGCAAGCTCCCCAAATGATCACCGAGTATTTTCCCAACATCGTATGTCCTCATTAGCTTTTGAATTGTAAAGGATTCGCCCGGAGGAATCTGCTCAGGGTGCGATGGCGTGACACAGTCTAGACCAACTTCTTTTCTCAAGACAAAATCAACATCAACTTCGGAGAAGAATGCACAAGATTGAGGAAGCTCCGTGATACCCAGCTGCTCGCAGAACATTGCTCGAGTCCACAAGTTACTGATTTGTAAGAGCAAAATACACACGAGTTTCTGATCCTCCCTCACCATAAATCTCAATTCATCATGCACTGTGATCATCAAACGTGCATCGATCTTGAACTTCTCGATTAAGTATTCCATGGATACAATCAACAAATGCAAGTAGTCAACTCCACTACTCTGAATCGTCCAATTGATTCGAGACGTGAGGTAGCTGTTTTTGTTGAGATTCTTCAGTGTGAGTGCATCTGTGATGGACGCGCCCAATATGGGCGTTTTCGGGTTTTCGAGGTACGCAATGGACTCGAGGGCGTTGAACATCACCGATTCTGTGCCCCCGTGATAAATCCTCCTGCCGAACACTTTTGAATGAGCACTTTGTCCTTTCGTTCTCAGATATAACTCATTAGCCATCTTGACCGCAGTCTCATCATCTAGCAGGGCGTTACACTGCTTCAATAATTGAGTGGCAAACTTGACACCAGCGCCGTATATACGGCCATAGTTAAAGATCTTGGCCTCATTACGCAGGATTCCTAGAATTTCCGCAGTCTTTGAGTGCAAATCCGTCTTTTCATTCTTGTCACCTTCAAGAGTCATCCACCCGAGGGCGGTGCCTCCATGGATCTTGAATAAGGAGTCTCCAATAAGAGAAGCAATCCAAAGCTCCTCGGAGTCAACATCTGCACCCACAAAAATATAACCTTTGGGCGCTTCAATCATAGCTTTGAGCTCTGACCCGATTCGATTGGCCTTGCTGTTAGAAGCGGTAAGCCAGGTGTTTTCTGTAGCGCGCCTAGTAACGGTTCCCATGGTACAAAGTTTAGGCAAAATCATACCCATGCTTTCATTTTCCTTTATCTCCTTCTTTGTATCAAAGAACTTGTTTGCTTTTGCGGTCTTGTCTGCATACACAACAAATTGCTCCGTGATTCGGCTTCGATTCCCCATCCAGTAAGAAGCGGTCGCATTCAAGCTCAAGATCTCTGCAGCATGTTCGTATTCGGAAGTTAAAACCCCGCTCTCAAAATAACGAAGGTAGCTTTTGCTCATAATCATCGTGCATCTATTTTTAGGACCAGCAGGATGCGGAATCTTGAATAGCTCAAAAGAGTTACCAAAGTCCCGAAGCTCAGGAAGCATTATTTCCTGATCTTCTAAACTCAAGCTTGCTCTGCTATAATTTTTTGCAAGCATATCTTCAACGGTTTTGTCGTCGCCAGGAACCTTGAAACACCACCCCGCAGAGTCGGTCCAGATAAGTGGATATCCCTCCCATTTGAGACGCAAAAGCAAAGGAGTAATACGCGTGCGCACCGTCAAATTAAGCTTCTTTTCCGATGTTCCATCTTCTTTCTTCTCAGTCTTAAACAAGTCACGATACCATTCCGGAAACCCAGTCATATACGCTTGTTTCGCTACCGGGCTGCCGTCCTTTTTGAGTCGAGGTAACTTCAAGTCCCAATTCATTTGCTTGAGCCACGGATCATTTTTAAAGTCTGGTTTCAACTTCTCATTCTTTTGCTCAATATACTGAATGAGTTCATTTACTCTCTCCAGGAGGATAACAGAAACTTGCTCTCTGTTCTCCTGATAGACTCGCTCCGCATTTTCAATGTAATTTTCCCATTTGGTAGTGGTTGGAAGAAATAAAGAGCCCATCAGACGAAGGGCCGCAAAGGATACAGGGTGTGGGTTCCGACGATGAAATTCCGGAAAAACTTTCTGTGTGACTTTAAAAGTTGCGTCCACATCATCAGCGCAGTAGCCCATTAATGCTTGAAAGTTGTCAATGATATCATTGAGATCTGTGCTGGCAAAATATTCACGTGCCTCTTTATTCATCTTGATTCCGCGGTGAAATTCGGCAGCATTAGCCAATGAATTTGGAGAGCCTTTATTGAGCCACGGATCATCGATAAGACTCTGTGCTACTTCCTGTGCAGAGCCGTCAGCATCAATGTCCGAGTCCGACTCCATAGCCATAGCATCATTCTCTTCGGCAGCATCATCATCATGAATTGCGGCCTCTGCTGCTTTCTTGCTCTTTTTGTGCTTCTGGTACAAAGGCCTCTGTTGGGAGCAAAAGCCGCTAGTAGCAATGTGAAATGCCATCGCATCCATAAAAAACGCCTTCGATCGACTCACATGATACTCTTCCTTCACCCGTGCTCGATCGTAGCTCACATTATATCCGACCAAGAGTTTGGGTCTCGCGTGTGTTTCAAAGGGTATGAGATGGTTCCAATCTTGCGAACCTTTACGAAATGTTGTCATGATTGGCGACACCCAGCCGTACCATGCCTTGGAAGAAACGGCCGTGGCGAGCACAGGATAATGAGATTTCTTATATAGAACTTCCACGTCAAAAACCAACTCATCTTCCAAGGGAACATCGACTGATTCTGGTTTACAGCCTGGTACGTATCTGGTCCAGCCAGGTTCGAAAATCCAGGTGTTTGGTTTCTTTGGCAATTGCTGATCTTCGGCAAAAAACTCTTTGGCCTTACTAAGGTATGGCTCGGAATATCTCTCACCAATGCGGGTAAAATGCTCATCAAGAGTGTTCTTGCCCACAAGTTCAGGAAAATTGGGTATGACTATGGGTTCTGAAATTTGAGTTCGTTTACCCAAGAGATTGGTCTGCTTCAAATGAGCTCTGGCGAGCTCTAGCAAGGCCGAGTTTTTTGGATTGGCATAATCTTCTGGGGAGCTTTGAGGAAAGACTTTTCTATGTAGATCATTGGAAAGATACTGTATACCAACTTGATTGATTCTTGGTTCTTGTAGCCGAGGCGCCAAAGTGTAAAAAGTTCTGGTACAAAGTTTAGGACCTAGATTCGGTATTAGGGAACTTTTCCATTTATGTCGTATCATTTCTCTTGTTCATTCAAGTGGAAATTGCATGGGTATATCGTTGAGTATGATAAAGTAGAAAACTTTTCATGTAAATCACGTCCTGGAAACGAATGGTAGTATCCAGTATACCTGATTGTATACCCGTCCCACTTATTGATTAATCAAAGAATCTCCGCTCAATTGCGATTCTTATCAGTTTTGCCTGTAGTTTTTTAAGAGCTAGCCGGTTTTTTCGCGAAAGAAGAAAGAATGGTTGCGGTAGACCAGAAGAGCGAGTAATGTAAATAAAAAAGTCATCTGGAGTGCACACAAGCGAACACACGAAAAGATGTGTGATGTTGACAATCGAAATCGATTATTTAGAAGCAGCCGCACAGCGGACGAGTTCAGCAAATAAAAATTCTTACAACGCCAATCATAATTGCATAGCTTAAGCTAAATGCAGTTTCATTTGCATTGTGTATATGATGGCAATGCCTTGATTTTGCATTCCATTTAATCGTTTTGTGGAGAATAACGTAGCCTATTTGATCGACAGCCTTGCACGCCAATTGATTCGTGAATTTCTTTCTATAGCGGCCAATTTATCAAACACATTTGAAGTCGTAAAGAGTGCGTTTTTTTTTTGCCAAAATTTCCTCTCTTGAAGAGAATGATTCTAGTGTTTTCGCATTCCGGTCTCCATTGCGAAATAATTCTTAAAAATGGTTTTCAGGTATTGAAAATGTTGACACTGTAGAGTCGTCTACATAACTGTCATGACGGAAAAAAAATCTCATTTCGATCAAAGAGGTAGTAAGATCTGCGGCTTATAATTAAAAAAATTTTGAATAATGAATGCCATTTGAGTAATCGTTCTGCCATTCCTAGCTCTATGAAGAACGACACGTGACTGTACAATGTGCAGGTGTTTTTTCGCTTGCCCCATTCGGAAGAAAAAACAATATACTCGTGGCTGTCATAAAATGACTAGCCGAACGGCATTGTGAGTTGTTGTTGTTGGGTTGAGCCAATTTCTCATAAAGTCTTACCTGATTAAGGCAATTTGTCAACATTCAAAAATCAATCATTTCGATTCTCTTTTTTGTTTCGCTTTCTTTTTATGACGCTAATTTTATGAAAGCTGTATATGTCCCAAGGTTTAAAAAAGAATAATTTCTTCATGTTTCTTTGCGAATGTAATTGAAAGCGTAAAATCAAATTCTCCCTGTGCTCTAACTCTAAAACGATAAAAAATGTCAGACGCTTTTTATGACATTGGTAAATCGAAATTCAGAACATGTTATCATGCGGGGACTCATTGATTGCTGCTGCGGGGCAAATTTACGATATACTGGCGTAGGTGCTCTGGCTCCGCGCACGCGGGCGTGTCTTACTGTATCATGGTTGCCAAAGTCAGGGCTCCCACCGGCGCGCGCACTCGCGAGGAAAAACAAAAACAACATACGCCCCAAACAGAAATTCTTATCACAATCGATACCAGACGTCATCGTTGTGCAAAGTGCATAGAGTAGTAAACATAAGCAATCCTACATCCCATGTCGGAATACAAATACTATAAAAAGGCTGACTTGGCCCGTGTGGCCGCTAAGGTTGGAATCAGTGTGCGTGCAAAGGATACCAAGCTGTCTTTGCTCGAAAAGATTGAGCAATTCGTGGAGCAAAGCCCGGAAAAGGCCAAAGCTTTAATCAAAATCGACGATGATGACGATGATGCAGAGGTCGTTACCCTAGTTGATGAGAACGATGTCTCTGATGAGGAAGACGACGAGGAAGAGGAGGACGAGGAGGACGAGGAGGACGAGGTTGAAGAGATTGACGAGGAGATTGACGAGAGCGAAGAGGAATTAGCGGAGGACGACGAAGATGACAAGGATTACAATGCTCCTGCTCCTATTAACTTGAAAGAGTGGATTGTCGACCCTGCCATTGCCTTGGGTGAGAACATATACGACAAAGTATTGGCCGTCAAGGACAAGATCAGTGAGACTACATCGGAGTGTAACGACGAATTGCGCGACTCTTTATCAAAGACAGTTACTCTTAACTTGTTGGAAGCTGCCGTTGAGGTGTCGCACTTCCTTTATTTCTACGTTCCGTTGGTGCCTTTAAAGCACAATCCCTCCATTCATCAGGTATTCCGCGATAACATTCCCATCTTGAACGAGTGGTCGGTCCTCACTCCTGATGTGACCGCATTGTTACAATTTAGCGTGATTTCCATCTTCCTCAACTGGGTCTTATTTGCCGTCTTGTTGCCGTTGATCATCTCCTATTACGTGAATTTCTCAAGAAGAATCGTCCTGTTTCAGGTAGAGTTGGGATCCGACGATGAGGAAGAAGGGGATGAAGATGAAGTTGAAGATGAAGATGATGAGGAAGAAGAAGATGAGGAAGACGAGGACGACGAGGAAGACGAGGAAGACGACGAGGAAACCACGAAGGCAACCGAGGAATTGCTGGTGGTTATCAGAGCTCACAAGTACGACCCATTTATCTTCGCTTTATCGAAAGTGTTGATTTACTACTTCATTCACCAGAATGGAGCGCTTGCCAACACTGAAACTTATGCCGGCATTTTCCAGGCCGTCAAGAACCTCTTTTTCATTCAGTTTGGCATTTTCCACACATTCGTCTTAAACTTGGGTAACTTCCCATTCATTTTTGGCCTTTCCAATGCGTTGATTGTGCTCTATTCTCAGTTCGAAGAGTACTGAGAGCGCTGATGAAGCTGGCGAGACACATGTCTCCCCGGTGACATGTTGAGTATCATCTCTTTCATTTCTGACGCATACAGCCGCTAGACGATAGTATTACTGCCAACTCTTATTTTGTAAGTTTGTCTCTTCTCCTGACTAATATTTTCTTTGACTTGTTCGCAGCCGAGATTTCCATAAGCCGCGCCTTCGGCTCGCTGATTGTTAAGTCAAGAATGAGTAGTTAATGCTAGCTTGGGACGAGAGCAGCAGACAAAATCTCGAGTCTGATATCTTGTTAATGACATGAAATAAATTATTACCGATTTGCTTCCTTTATTTACAATGACTACGCCAATCGGCCGATGCAATTTCTCCCAATCCCAGTATTCACCCAACTAATCATACGCGCTTTGACTACTTGACTGGCCATTTTGTGTCGATCCCAATTAAATCTAAATCCTCCGTTAATTCTTGCGAATTCGCCGCAGCTGGCCCTATGAATTGCTTCATGATCTTTGCCACAAGCGCCGCCTCGTTGTTGTTTTTCGCGGGATCTTCTCCAAAGGTTGCTTTTGGAGCAGCTCGTCTCCCTGGTCTTCGTTTCAATTGTATACCACTATCCGAGGCGTTTGTGTCTGAACCAGATGTGGCCCGGTCGTAAAGTGCATTTTGGAAAATCTGGTGTCTACCACCTTTGCCTTTGGAATGAGGATCCTTAGCTGGTCCTAGTTTTGAAGGCGCTTCTCCAGTCACCAATCGAAATTCATCCTTCGTTACGAGGGGCATGAAATCTTGAACGATAGCATTGTGTTTATGGCCAACATAAACTTTGCGGAAGAGCAGAGGTTTCAATGTATACGGATCATCTTTCTCGAGACCATCATCTTTTGCATTGGCTGCTCGAAAGATTTCTTTTATTTCGTTCGAGTAATCTTGCTCCACATATCCTTCGTATAGTTTGGGAACATCTCGGTTTCTTATACTTATGGGTTCGCCGTCGTTGGCTCCTTTCACATATGAGTGATCTTCTAGAAGCTGTCTTTGATATTCTAGGAAGTTCTTGACCTTCTGTAGCTTGTTGATTATGACTTGATTCATGCTCTTGTACAGACGATATGATGTCTGATAAAAGTTGAGCACCATCTTGAGCTTTTCGAAGTTCAGAGACAATCTTAGACTTAAAAGCTGCTCATCTGTCTGCGCCCGCCTTTTGTGAGTAAACCATTTTAAATCTTCGTTTTGGATTTTATCATAATCACCTTCAGACCGAATTTTTGATGATCGTAACTGATGCAATTTCTCCAAAAGCTCTTGTTTTCGCAAAGCAAATATGCGATCTCTGTTTTTTTGGAAGTGCACATTGAGCTTCTCTTGGAGTTCCGAAATACTTCTTTTCTTTTGCAGTAAGCCTTGACTACCACTTTGTGACAGATGCTCATTTGAAAGAAATGGAGGGGGCATTTTGCCTTTTATTTGTTCAGCTTCTGCGTCCGTCATAACAAAAGCCAGCGGTTGCGGTGAGCTTTCAGATTCTGGGTAAGAAGATTTTTGCTTTATATCCAACATCAAGTTTCTCATCACTGACTGTATAACCAAAGGGTTCCGAATACGCTGGTTGTTATTTGGATATTCCTCATTCGAAGTGTCGATGTTCTCATAGTAGTCCATGAAGTGCCGATACGTCGATTCCAGAGAAGTCAGAGAGTCCGATAATTCACTTTTATCATCATACGTTTCAGGATCAGACTCTACAATTTGACCTAGACGCACAACCTCTTGCAATCTTGTGGCACTGAGGCCAGAGGCTCCTGCCTCGGCAGACAAATCCAACATTGACCCAGCAGCACTAGCAACGACCATATCTACTCTTGGAAGATTCTCCAGAGCATCAATCCACTTGCTAAAAACTTCGTGTGGCGTTGGAGGCGCCATTTCAGAAATTAAGGGATATGGCATAAAATTCGCAGGCGGGAACGGCAAGGGCGCCATAACGGGATTTTTGGGTTGATCCTCTTCTTCGTCCGAATCATACGAAGATTCTTGCGGCATATTTGTAAGTATGTCATATTTTATGGTGGGAAATGGGGGAAATACGAATGGAATCATTATGCCAGGCTCACTGACAATTCGAGAGTCCTTTGCATTGAGAAAAGGAGCCTTTGGCGGGGGATGACACTTTATCGACTTTGTGAATTGGTCGAGTTCGAGTTTGCCTAGTTTTGATTCATGATCGGAGAAGAAATCACCAGCTTTATATGGTGAGTCCAAGATTGGAATGGCATTGTGTGGAACACTGTGTGTAATAGACGGTAGATTCATCTGATTGGGGGTTAACGGCAGCAACCCCGCGTGTACCAGAAGCTCATTATTGTCTATGGATTCAAATTCGCCGATACACTGTTTTTTGAAGACCCGTTCAATATCGCTGGGAGTCGGGATGTGGACACGCAGCCGTTTCTTATCAATTGGAGTGCTCATCGATTAGCCACACTGAGAGCGAGTGGAGATACCGGAAATCACAGAAATCGGTCAGCAAAGTGTAACACAGGAATACCAAGAAATATTTGAGAGCTGAGATATATAATCGAAAAAAAAGAATCTCTTCAAAGTGATGCTTATTTGTATTTTGGAAGAGTGATAATGGGTGCAAAATGAGGTGAGAGAAAAATACGAGGTAGTGTATTGAGGAAATTTGTCGGCGGGCAGGCGGAGGTGCGGGTCTGAACACAATTGTGGAGGATTTGCGCAACCGCCAAGGGGCCGCACATGTTGTCAAACCCCCTCCTAGAGGGCGCATAGAGCGAGATGTAAAGTCTGATTATTCAATGAGGTATCACATTGGAAATTTCAAGATACGTACTTAAGGGTATCTTTTCTTCTCATTTCTTTACTTCTTATTTCGTGAGAAAATCGCGCTAGGGGTTCGTGCGCATGCCTCTTGCGCACTCTCCGTTTCGAAGAATGGCAGTCCTGAGGAGTTTGACAAAATGTTTTTTATGATGCTTCGAGCATGAACGCGGTAATCATTTTCTTCTGTGAACTTGAGTGCTTCGCGGCGGCTCTATCTTACAAATAAATATCTAAAGCTGGTCGGAGAACGAAATGAAGGGCAATCAAAGTACGCGCCGGCAACGGCGTCGAATCGGCGGAAAGGGGTGAATTCTCATTTTTGACCTATGCGCCAATCGTCCAATAACTCAGATATTCATTGAATGGATTCGTAATTCATCCGCATACTACATTACATATCATTGATGGCGCTCAATTTGGGCTCTCATAAAGCTAAATTTTGACTTTTCCCTCTAAGATGGCTCGTTGTCCGGCGAGCAAGCACCCTGACTTTGACCGCGATCGCGCCCCCGCCGCGGCGACGCACTACCCGCACTGCACCGCACCCGGACGAGGAAGCCATAGACTGCGCGATATCTCGATTTCCGACCGGTCGACATTCAGTCAAAACATCAATACTTCCCACTGCTCCCAGCCATCAGGGGATATTGAGCCCGCCACGCAATCCGCTTAATAGAATCATACGAGACCCCTCTCGTGGTCTGCCTATATCTATACCGGATTCTATTATTTGATCAACTTGAATTGGCATTGCTTTCTCTTCGAGTTCAGCAAATAAACATCCTGTCATCACCTCAGGTTACATTACTGCTTCATAGTAGGAAAGAAACAATTGATCATAAATCCGGGCTCTCTCAAGAACCGAATTGGCCAACTGACATATCAAGATACCTTAATACAGACGATGCCACCAAAAATAGACAAGCCGCCCCGGTTCAACCCAAAGGACATGGTGTTGGCAAAAATGACGGGGTTTCCCGCGTGGCCATCATTCGTGATGCCATCGGAGGTTATTCCCGATGCCATTCTCAAAGCAAAGAAGAAGACGACCAACTTTTGTGTTATCTTCATTCCTGACGGTGACTTCTACTGGATGAACGAGAAGTCATTAGAGGCGCTATCGCCGGAGAAATTGCGAGCCAAAATCGAAAAATTCCCCAAAGACAAATTGAAAAGCAAGCCCAAAACAAAGCCCACGCGAACGACAAATGTAATTGATGCCTTTTTGGCAGCAGATGGTTTAGAATTCGATCGTTTCATGGGCGAGTTGGAAAACGCAAAGGCAGAACTTGAAGAAAATTCGGAGGATGAGGAGTCTAGTACAAACGAAGAGGCGGAAAATTTTGAAGGGGAAGAAAACGGGAGATCGGCTCTCTCGGATAACCTAGATGAACAAGGAGTAAAAAATTCCGAAGGAGACGACGAACAAACCAATCCTACCAGCAAAAGCGGGCTGGAAGGGGATGTACCCGCACTCGAACAAAAGCCTGTGGTGCCCAAAAGAAAACCCGGCAGACCCCCGAAAAAAGCCGTGGATCCACAGCTAGCCAGTGGCAACAGCAGTATTAGTTCGAGTGAAACGAAGGCTGCGAGCGAAAAGAATCTGCTAGATGATCAAGAAATTCCGAAAGATAGCGCCACTCTCGAGGGAGATAGATCTCCAACGCACGAGGAAATCGAGAAGGAGAACATAAAGAATCATACAGTCGGCCGCAAGCGAACTCGTGGCAGTCGTAGTGACGCTCTGTCTCTCGCATCAACTAATGAAAATGGAGATGATGAAGAAAGTGTTGAACGCGAGGCAGCTTCCACAAAGCGACAGGCTCGGGGTGGGCGTACGTCGTCCCCAAAAGCATCGGACGATAAAGACCGACAACACCAGCTCTGGCTCTGCCGTATTAAGCTTCAAAGGTCATTGATACAGAGAAACCAACCGGTTACTCCAAAAGATCCCAAGAATTATCCCCCACCTTCCGTCGATGAGCTACTGATGGCACGTATCATTTTACAAAGACTAGCGGATTTCCCGATTACAGTCGAGTTGTTGCGCGATACCAAAATCCACAAGGTACTCAAATGCATAGTCAAGGATGAAGACTTGGAATATCCCGATAGTTTCAGATTGCACGAGAAATGCATAGAATTGTTGACTAAGTGGCAAGAGTTGATCGAGCAGCTCAGGCTGAGAAGACCGAGCCCGAGAGTGGGCAATATGGCGCTCGAAGATTCCGAGGTCTCTGGCCTCGAAATTAGACCCAATCTAGACAAACCTCTCGCGGAGAAAATTGACGCATAACGCTTCCCCGATGCATTTTTGAGGTGCATATGGTATTTTTGAATATTGAGAGCAATGAGCCAATACACAAAGTCCTACTTAAGCGTGTGTGTGAGTATAGCGCTTATTATACCAAGCACATCCCTGGGTACTTGCAGTAACTCTGGAGGCTTTTCAAACCTAAATGTACCCCAACAAATAAAATCACCCAAAAACAATATAATTCAAGGTCATGGAATTGTTCATGCAGTATCTGGAAATTTGAATTTTCTTTCTTCAATTTAGTAATTTATAAACTCTCGCCAATCATAACTTGCTTACATCGAGGATTTTCTTGATACCTCACTCAAAAGGCTAAAGCGGCATCGAGAGTGCATAGTAGGGGTTTCTCCACCACTCATTGCGCGAGGAAATGAATCGCCCTCTGGCCTACTGGTCGCATGCAGACAACCTGAGAAGGACACGCCCTTGGTTGCGAGATCTCCGTTTTGTTCCGGGTAACCCTTGTGAGCCAGCGAAGGTTTCTTGTACCCTATGAATACACTGGACACCAGGATGAAAGGGAATAAATTTGTGGAGCTCCATTCCAAATGACGAGTCGTCGGAGACAGTATTCTCCGAATGTTTTTAAAATCTGGATATATACTAGGATAAATATATGTGGCCACTACTCTTGCGACTTTGACTACCCCGGTCCCTTGTGCGCGCCTCAACGAAGCCGGGCGAAAAAAAAAAAAAAAAGAATCCAACGACGCAGCGCGCAATGAACAATTTTTTTCTCTTCCTCCTCTTCTTCCCTGTTAATTAACATATTCTTTTAAAATGGCTGACGAAGACGTATGTAAAAATTTCGTGAAATTGACGAGAAGTTGAAAATCTAATGGATTGATGGTGGGTTGGTGATTTCCACGGTCTAGTGAGCTCCATCCCTCAGCGATTTATTGGAGTCTGTCTCATGGTGAAGAATTTTCGAGTGATCTCAACGAGCTCATTTCTTGACTCAGCGACTCTCTGCCTCGGAAATTTTTTGATCTTATCGAGTTACCTACGGGCTTTCAATTTCTTGACTTTGATGTCAAATAATTGGCCGTTGTTTCCGTTTTTGGAGGATTTTCAAGTGAGAAATGTATCCCGTTGGCATTTCCCTGATGAGCATACTAACAAAGTCAGCACACCTTTGAGACCGCCGATGCTGGTGCCGCTTTGACTTTCCCAATGCAGTGTTCTGCTTTGAGAAAGAACGGTCACGTTGTCATCAAGGGTAGACCATGTAAGATTGTCGACATGTCCACCTCTAAGACCGGTAAGCACGGACACGCCAAGGTTCACTTGGTTGCCATTGACATTTTCACCGGCAAGAAGTTGGAGGACTTGTCTCCATCTACTCACAACATGGAGGTTCCAAACGTTCAGAGAGCTGAGTACCAGTTGTTGGACATTGACGACGGATTCTTGTCTTTGATGACCAACGACGGTGACACCAAGGACGATGTCAAGATCCCAGACGGTGAGTTGGGTGACAAGATCCAATCCGAGTTTGACGCCGGCAAGGACTTGGTCATCACCATTATTTCCGCCATGGGTGAGGAGGCTGCTATTTCTTTCAAGGATGCTCCAAAGGCTTAAGTCTTCTTGTTTGGCTCTTTTGGCGCAAGCAGTCATATGTAATGTGTCCAATATACAAATAAATAGTTCATGAAGTTTCAATACTGTAGCACTTTTCATCACTTTCTTCCTTGTTGAGAATGTAGCTAAGCAACGGAACTACTCATAGCTCATGGGGGCTTAGAAATGAGGACCGAAGAACTAGTTAAGTGACTTTGCGTTGAAAAATTCAATACTTATTCACAGAAGCAAAATTCTGCGGTCTGTGACAGCCTTGAAGTGTTGAAGAACACTGGACAATCTAACAAAATGAAATAGAGAAGTTTGGGTCGGCGAATAAAGCGCAAAATGTGATATTATGGCTCTATTCATACTAACCGATCATGTCTTTTGAAGACTGCGCGCCGTTTTCGAACTTATAGTCGCGTATTTTCAAAGGGAAGAAACCAGCTTTACTCTTACAAATTTCGAACAAGGCATTATCTACTTCCCGAGACCAAATATGTCATCAACTGTTTCCGCGACCCGCGATGCGACTGCTGTATGTAGCGACTCAACTCACAGAAAACCAATTTTGCTTTTGCTCACCAGCTTATCAAAACCGGGGACAATAAACGATCGAAAATTAATCAATCCCTCCGTTGTCGCTTTTAATTAAATGGCGCCTCGGGAAAGTACATCTTAGCTCGCCACAAACAAGGCTGGAAAACGTACATTGTCCCCCACAGCCCTGATAAATTTCCAGACTGTGATACCGCGATCATTTGGCCTTCCGCTAAATTTGCTTTGGTTCACTTCATCGAGTCTAAGGTCATCTACGACATCTACAAAGAAAAAAAACATCAGCCCCATTCAAAACGCTAGTTCTCCGCGAACGGCTAACCTGGCAGGCGAAATTTGCACATAGCCCTTCCTTCACCGCGGCCCGTCAATTCTTCTCCTTTTTACTAAGCCGGCGCGACGTCGTACGGCCAGGCTCGGCGCATCTCGCCTTTTTTTATCACGCACATTCATGCACACAGACACCTTCACTTCCTTTATCGGGAATCATATGAGTCCTTCCATCCTCATTGCGGCCACATTAGATTGCTAGACTTTCCTCTTACTGAAAATCGTTAAGGTGTCATCGGTACTCGGACTTTTACCCCGCATAAAAAATCACCGCGTTTTAAGCTATAGATCAGCTTATAACACTGGGAGTGCCACATTCTCGTGACCACCCTTTTATAAAGTCACCTGCGTGCCCTCCCTGCCCATCCGAGGCAACCTTGAGACATCTCCGTTTCGGATCCCCATCTTACTCAGCCAAATCGAGCCGTGCACACTTTTTTCTAAGCATAAAGAATAGATACTGTTACTTTTGGCAAAAAGGTTCATTTTGGTTTTATCTTGAGAAGGGCTAATTCGATAGAATTTTTTTTTCTTTATTCAAAGATAGCTCGAAATCCCTAAGTGTCAGTTCAGGCGCCACGATAATTGAACACTTCTCTTCGAACGCTTTATCAGACCAACTTCATCGGCATCATTATTTGGGCTTCATTTCATTTTCATTCAACTGCTTAAAGCTGTTGATCAGCGTCGTGAGAATACGATTATAATTTTGTCCCGTCATGTCATCTACACCGACCACCACTACCATGGCAAACTCGACCGCTGTTTCAGGAGGCAATAATTATTCAGGCATGTCATTTGTGGGAAACACCCCTTCAACTGTGCTATTCTTCATTGCTATGGCCGTGGGCGTAGCGATTGCTCTTCTTTTTTTGTTCTTCACCATTCGTTATTTCGTGAGGGCAAGCTTTGGACTACATCTCTACTCGGCTTCCAGCCGAGGGATGTTGTTCCTGCCGCGCTCTAATGGCAATGCCAGCCCGGTAGCTTACACAGATCGGGAAATCCAAGAACATTTGGAGTACCTTCGAACGCATCACTTTCTTCGTGACGACTTCTTGGAGCGTCGACTTTATGGCGCTTCTGGAAGAAGAAGACGGAGAAGAAGAAGAGGGCGGTTTGCAAAGATGAAGAAACTCACCCCCGAAGAAGTTGAAAAGCTCTTTCCGAAAAGCACATATGTCGACTGGCTCAGCACAGGTGACGATGTCTCCTCTGTGTCCGTGGAAGTCACCAAAGATGACGCGCTGATTTTGACGGCATCGGCAAAGATTGCAGGCCTGTCACCAATTCAAACAGGCTCAGAGGCAGCTTACGATGTGGTAGAAATTGAGAATCACGACGCCGAGAAGTCTCATACCCACGAGGCAGACGCGCTGTCGCTGAGCAATTTACTGAAGGGGAAAACAGAATTACATTTTGATTCTGGCTCATGCTCGATCTGTCTTGAGGCTTACGAGCTGGAAGATATTGTTCGTGGACTTATATGTGGTCACGTGTTTCACGCAGAGTGTGTCGATCCATGGTTGACGCGGCGCAGAGCATGCTGTCCAATTTGCAAGAGAGACTATTATAAAGAAGAAGATGCAAACGGAGCGGAAGGTAGTGTGGCCAACATAGAAGAAAGAGAGGCTGCTTCCCCGGCATTAAATGAGGAAGAAACAGGCCAAGAAACTATATCTCCGGAATCGGCACCACAGGAAATTGGGCCGGACATTTCCGGTTCCCAGTCCAGAGTTGAATCGGATAATATACCACGCAGAAGAAGTCGTGACTTGATTAATGGCGAGCCCCAGACTGTTGATGGAAACGCCGATAACGATGCTGCCACTTCGCTCCGCGACCTCAATTTTGATCAAATTCGCGCCGACACCAATATCCAAGCTCTTTTCAATGAACTTATTCCTCTTTCGGAAAGAGTCAGAGTTCTTTTGGACGAATACCCACATCTCAACATGGACGCGCGTGCAAAGGAGATCTCGAAAGCGAAATACAGTAACATTCTCAAATTTTTGTTCTGGAAGTTGATGGGAATCTCGAAAATGGATTTGTACAATTGGGCCGTGATCAAGATTTATCGGGAGGAGCTGGCTTCTTCAGGGAATCCCAATTCAGTGCGTGCAAACGGAGGGGGTGCACCGGAAAATGTTCAGTCTGAAGAGCCTGCTGCACCAGCAAACGGGGCCGCTGGTACACCTAACAGAACGGATATGGTCGAGATGAGAGAGATACAGCGTTTGGATGTGCTCCCACAAACCAGCACAAACCCTAATCTCTCGCCATATTCCAATGCGGAGGGAGACTCGGCAGAAGCCGCTCACAGACGGGAGTCCGTGCAAGATAGAGTTTGATGCATGATCACATTTGCTGTCTGTTGTTGCAAGACTATAGCTCAGCTGTGCAAACAACGAGCCTTTCATTTCATCGTCCTACATATGGAAGACCGAGTGAGACTACTTACATCGGATTCTTGATAGGACGGCATCTTTTGAACTCGAGCCACCGTTCTCGAGCAGGTTTGATGCAGTAGAACTATATTCGATCATTGTTATTTCTCGTCTTATGTTTTAGATACTTTATAGATCAGTCATTAATGTTATATTACAAGCATCCTTCTTTTCACGTGATTCTGGCGATAGCTCTAGTGAACCACTTTGCACCTTTTTTCGCGCAACAGGCATCCCACTAGCGCGCGCAAATCAAGCATCTGTGGAAAAAAATTGTACGAGGTTCCCGAGGGAAGGGAAGAAAATCAAAACTTTTCATAACGAAAACTAATTCTAGAGCAACTTTAACACGTTTAAAATGCGTATGTCATATTCGACCGAGGCTCAGTGCTACTCATGTCTTCTTGCACATTTTTATCTCAAAGCGTATGCGCCCTGTAAAGAATGAAATTTTCAGGAATTGGTTAAGCTGAGACCAGAAAAAAATCATATACAAACAGCGAGGTGAAGACATAATGTTCATTGTTATGCCTTGACAAACACGTGGACAAGAATGGCGTTATTTAATTATTCAGACACTAACAATATTAGCACCTAAAAAGAACATGAAGAAAATGGACTTGGGCGCCTTTTTGGCCGACGAGTCCTTCGGTGCGTGGGCTGACGAGGAAGTCGATATGTCATCCATCGGAGTTCCTACCTCATCAACTGCTGCGCCCGTGTCATCGAACTATCGCCCCGACTTTTCTGCTCAGGACTCCACCAGACCCGACAGAGTCGAGTACCCTATTCCCGATGCTCCACCATACAAGGCGAGAGTGGCCAACTTGCCATATGAGGCGGATGAAGGCTCGTTGGCTCGTTTCTTCGAGGACAGATTGCAGGCCAGAGACATTGTAGAGGACGTTAAGTTACCCATGGACCAAATGAGCGGACGCCCTAAGGGCTTCGCCTTCATCACCTTCAGCGAGAGAGCTGTCTTGGAAGAGGCTTTGAACTTGACGTTATCCGAATTTAATGGTAGAAAGATCTTTGTGAATGTTGCGGCGCCACAAAAGGCCGACGTGTTCGACATGGACTGGAGATCGTCCAGAACCGGTCCAATGGGCCGTGAGGCACGTGAAAGAAGAGAAGAAGTTGAATTGGACTGGGGATCTGCCAGAAACGCATCCGGTCCACTTCCTCCAAGAGAGAGAGGCAACAGAGGTGGCGACAGAGAGTTTGGCGAAAGAAGACCAAGAAGAGAGGAACCCGATTTGGACTGGGGTGCTGCCAGAAACACATCGACCGCGTTGCCTCCAAGAGAGCGTAGTGACAGAGCGCCCAGAGGCGACAGGGAATTTTCCGAGAGAAGACCTAAGAGAGAAGAACCTGAGTTGGACTGGGGATCGGCCAGAGCCGGTGCTCCATTGCCCCCAAGGGAAAGAAATAACACCCGTAGAGAGGGTGGCGTCAGAAAAGAGCAGTCTGATTTGGACTGGTCCAGTGCCAGAGGATCTGGTGTGACTGCCCCTAAGAAGGAGGAGAAGGAGTTCGACTGGAAGAGAGGACAGGCCTTGCCTGCCAAGAGCCCGGCCGCCAATAAAACTGCTCCTAAGAAGGACAACAAGGAGAAGGATCAGTCTAAGCCTCAAAAATCTTTGTACGATGTCTTGTCTTTAGACAACGACGAGTCCGGTGACGAGGAGGCATCAACTGAGAATAAGGTGGAGACAGGTCTTGAGGAGAAAGTTTCACAGATTTCTGTCAATGATGGTGAATGGAAGACGGCAAAGTAATCTTCCCCTGTGAAGGAGAATGGTAACCACATATTGTAACATACGATTAATGTAAATGGAATCGTGCCGCCTGTGCGCGATGCCAAATTGAACTAGCAAAATTTCATAATTTCAATGTTTTGGAGAAACTTAGGTTTTAGTGAACTTCAGTCTTCGGTTCATTGATCTCTTATCAGCTGTGCGAACAGTGTGCCTGACGTGAACTCACCAATATTTCGCATTCCAGGACAGTAGCACGTCTCTCCCACATCAAACAAAAGTCTCTGTCAAGGCATGTGTATGGCCATACCCACGCAACTAGGACGTTCAGTCATAGACGTCGAATTTAAAGGATCACAGACCAAGCTCAAGCTCAATTCGGAGAAACAGACAATCCAACATCTGCTTCCGACTCCGGTGACCCACAACGTCAGAAAAGCCACGAAGAAGGGTCGGCCATGGAGGAACATCTTTGCCATTTTCATATCGATAATCTTACTTGAAAGACTTTCAGGAGGGTTTAGTTACTCGATGGAATGGATGTATTGCATGCTTCTGTATTGGCATGTCCCATACGGCTAATATGAAATTCTGCCACGATTTTGCAATAATCAGTCTCTTTCGTACTCCTTTAAGTAACTGCTAGCGCCTAAGTGTATGTTGAGCTGCCAAGAATGGTCAGAGGTCACTGCGTTTATAGCAATATCGAGGGAATAATCGATCGAAAATATTACCAAACGAGCATAAAAAAGCTGCATTAAAAAAATAATCATTCTAGGTGGTGAACATGGGATGCATATTAATGGCATTATCAGTATGAGATTTAGCGGAGTCATTGATGACTTCAAATGCATCTCGTGAGCCTGTTATTTCGATCAATCAGTCGTATCAAAATCGAGGGCCTGACAATGAGGTGCGCTATTGTTGGACTGCAAGGTACATGATACATGTAAATTGCGATGTACTTGATTTTCTTTAGCTTTACTATTTTTAAAATCTAGATCAGCTTGAAAGATCGACAACGAAAAACGGTCTCAAAAAAAATACAACTGTATGATCGGTCAACCCGTCAAGGCGAGATTCGCGGTCGCCTCAATCACATCTAGAACATCCTTATCTGAGGCGTTCGTGAATCTCGCTCGCTTCGGGCGATTCTGATTACGCGTCATGAAGGATCCGAATTAGGAAAGTCCGCCATTTGATTTGCCTCGGGTTCTCATAATCAAATACTTTTATGGATTCCAAGGGTGTGTCCCGAAAGAGTTTTGAATGAACAGTTTCGCCTCGAGAGCTACTGATAAACCTCATGATTAGTTCCACTAAAATTGTGATCAGAGAGTCAGGCCAAATGCGGCCGTTCCTCGAATCATCCATTATTTTTTTCCCGATGATTGGATTCTTTACAATCCACGCATCAGAAAGCAGCGATCTCGGTGGACTGGAGTATGGATGTCTGAGAGAAAAATATTGTTCCATTTTGTCTGCTTCCTTATGGATAGATTGTCCTTTCCTTGTTGAATTCATTAAGAAGGCCGAGCCATAATAATCTTGGCAATTTCACTATTGAATCGAGGTTCTATCTTGCCCATTATCAGTCAACTCTTGAAGCATAAGTTTCATGGCTCATTGATGGCCGGGCTTTAGGCGCCTGGAAATGTGCTGTAGGCCTAGACCATCCTCGTGAAGATTGAAACCAAATCTAGGCGGGGTACGCGCTCGTTGTTTTCGAACTTACCTCATTTTTAGTATACACATCACTGTGTGCCTCCTAAACGAATACGAGCTTTCGAAGTTTGAGAAAATTTTATCAAGAGTACTCTTTACACCATAATTATGACACGGGAAAAGTGAAGATTCTTTCGAAGAAACTGCGAAGAAACTGCGAAATAAAAAGATCGCGTGCTGCACGACGCGCGTCTCGCATAAAAAAAAATCACTCGTGCATGAACGTGCCTGCGCCTCCGATACGTGACCCATATTCAGGATCACCCACTTGCACTCTCTTTTTTACTTGATTCAGTTATTAAACTTCTACCCGCTGTCTCTTTCTTTCTTCAGTTCCGCTAGTGACCGCCAGCTTTTTATTTTTTACAACAGTCACTCTTTTAGCTACACATTCTTTCATCACTCATTCACTTCCCTTCATTTCGAAATCCGCTCCATCGCCCTATCTTTCGACTCGACCCTCAGCTCACGACACCCATAATTAACCTGAGCGGTGACATTACAGCTATTTGCATAGTCTAAGAACGTATTCTTGATTTTCTCAGCACGATATACTTGCCGTCTTCTTTGACCACGAGAAGGGACAATCGAGACGAATCACCAGAAGAGGTTGCCTCAATATCTACTGAACATTCCCTTTTATAATTTACGTTCGCTTGACCTGGAATATCTATTGCGATTAATTTACGATAGATTTTGATACACTATTGGTGACTTTGGCCTAGCTAATAGCATAGTCCCTTGTCCTCAGAAAATTCCGGTCCTTTTTTGAAATTCGCATCGCGTTTCGCGCGCACGCACTCCTGTCCTAACCAGTGAGTTGGCCGTGATCATCTGGTATTCGTCATTCAGTTTCATATTCCCCACATTCGTTTTCCTTAAGAGAATTAAGAGTCAGTGAGAAAAAAGGAATTCCAATTTTTTCTATTCTCTTTCATTTCATCGGTCTACAACACGTCATATCCGCGTTCGCCCGTGCAATTTTTCAAGTTAACTCGAGCTATATTTAGGTTCCCCGCGTACCCGTGAATTCGCTCGCTCCTTAACAGATACTTCCACGCTCAATCATCTATTTACCCCCATAATAGATTACTAAATCTAGGCAATCGCCGAATTTAATCATACCACAAACTTTGACATCAAAGATGTTGTGCGTTCCTTTAATAATTTTAGCGGCTGCGCTCGTGGCTGCTGACGACGGCTGTTACTCCCTGGTGGACACGTCTGTATCGAAAGGTCTGTTGACATACGGAACACTGCTGTTGTGTTCGACCTCCTGTGGCTCAAGTTATCCCTACATTGCCATGAAAAATGGTGGCGAGTGTTATTGTTTAGCTCTGTTTCCTAGTAGCTCGTTAGCAGTGAGCTCGTCTCAATGTTCTAGCGATTGTTACGGCTATGGTGATGCCAAGTGCGGAGGCCCTAATGCGTACACTGTATTTGATAACGAAGCTTACACGGGGTCTTCTGGAACTACGACGCTGTCGCTGGCCCTGCTGAAGTCTCTGTCAGCATCTGCATCCAGATCATCAAGCGGCTCCTCAAGCGGGGCAACATCGGCCTCTTCTTCGCAGGGATATACATCCAGCTCGCTAGCTTCAAGCGGGGTTACCGATGCGCCAAGCAGCAGTGCAGCTACAAGCACCACATCTGACGCCACGCAGTACAGGACTGTCACCACCACCTCTGGTTCGGGATCTTCTGCCACTTCCTCGGCGGAAGGTAACAATAATACGAATAATTCTGGAGGCGGCAAGAAAACGAATATTGCTCCGATCGTTGGTGGGGTTGTCGGTGGCATTGCTGCCGTTGCCTTGTGTGCGGCGATATTCTTCTTCATACGCCGTAGAAGATCTGCAGATGAAGACGATGAGGAGGACTTTTTCAAAAAGAGCTCACCATCTAATAGTGCGCCCTCGCGAGCGAAATCCAAGAAAATCAATTCTGTCTTCGATATGCCAATGGCAAATCCATTCGAGGATCCCTCGGACGATCTTGCAGAAAAGCGGACCAGTCGCGCAGCGCATGGTTTGACCGACCCCAGGTTAAACCCAGTTATGATGGGGCGGAAACGTCTTTCGGAGGGATCGCTTGCTGATGAAGCGGACTACTCGCGAAAAATACTTGGAGTGATGAATCCTTAAATAATTAACTGCAGAATATTATCACGAATTTCATGGGACAAGTTGACAATTGAGTACCTAAACACTATCAATGTATTGTATCCGTAGATGTTGGCCCACTACTCTTCTCCCTGACCCATCTAATTGATACATTTACTGAAAAGTCCGAAATATACACGTGTAAAATGTCCTGATCTCTATATAGCCAAATAGAAATGAGGGGGGGTGGGGTGGACGGATGTTGCGGCTCGCGACCATCACCGCGAGCGCCTTTGAATTTACGCTGGCTCGAATCTACGCCCCCACAATTGCACTTTCTCTCATAGCCACCCCAAAAAGTTTTAAATGACCAAAAGCGTCCCATCATACGAGAAAGGACTTCACGAGTCGTTTTTGAAAACGTACGCGGAATTGTCAGAGTTGAAAAATAACCGCAACAAATTCATCAGCTCTCAGCAAGTATATGCAATTTACGACCGCTTCTTAAAGGATGTCCACGACTTGTCGCTCACGCGAAAAGACGAGGAGTTGAAAGGCATGACTCTCAATTTGCCAAACCCATTGGATTTACTCATCGACGATATTTGGCAGCTTCTCTCGCTTTCGTTCATGACATGTGGCTTGATCCAGTCTGCGCCTGCGACTTACCTGTCTTTGCTGACAGTATACAAATTGCTCACTCATTTGCGAGAATGTCAGGTCTATTCGGATGACGATTTGAAGCCAATCAAAAAGAGATTGGAGGATATAGAACAGATCATCGCGCGCTCCGATGATAAGGTGATAGCGGAACTGGAGGAGGTCAATGAATTGGACACGAAAATTCAGACACATCACAAGAGAGAGGAAACGCTCTTGTTGCGTAACAAATTGGCCAAATGCTTGCAAGTATACCAGGAAATTGAAAAGACATTTAAAGAAATTCCACATGACTTGGAAGCAACGTATGGCGAGCTTATCACAATACGGAAGGCGCTCTTTAGCCTTATCACCAGCGACTCAAAGCTGGGTGAAGAAATCTCCCGTCAGACTTCCCAATTGGCGACAAATTTAAAAACTATTGAGTCCCAAAGAGACTCGACGGGAAAATTTCTGAGTTCTATCGCATCAGAGTCACAATTAAGCGCGACACAGATGGTGCTCGATGGATTGCTCGATGACTGTAATAACTTATTACATGACGTACTCATACAACAGGATAGTGACATTTCCAGTCGATTTGAACTTCTCTCATTCCAAGATGGAGAAGAGCGCGAAAGTCTCACCACCCTTAAGCTGCTCTACGACGAACTTCGGAGCATCAAACTGACGTTAGACAATTTGCTCGTCACCAGAAGATGGACGATGCGTGAGACTGACTTGTACACTTATCAAAAGTCTCTCAAAGCAATTGATGAAAAAAGAGTCGAGGTCAACAAGAAAATCGACAACTATGAAGAAGCATCCGTGAAACGCATGAAACGCGCGCAGGTGCTTGTTTTGTATCTCTTGAGGAGATGCTACTCTCTTATTTATAAACTTTTGGAAAGTTCGGAGCCGGTTTCTGAATCTTTGCAGCCGATTCACAACCAGTTGTCGACGGTCAGAAGATGTCTTTTAGAGATTGTCAGAGTGGACGGTCTCAACAATCTCCGGGAGCTATTTCCGTATCAATTTAAGTTAGCCAGTCTCGACAACCTCAGGCATGACGGAAAGTTTATCGTCAATAATCAAGTTCCGGAAGGGCAGGGGACATTGAATGCGTTATTGGCCGAATGTTTCGATATTATATATGAGCTCAAAATTGAGTTAGAGGAAAAGGAAGATAGCGAGGGTTGCCATGATGCAGCTGCAAACGGAATGTGCGGCTACATTACCGATGAAGAAGACAAGAAATCCGACGATGAAGTCGAGCTCAAGCGTAATCGTTATGTTGGCTTCAATGAAGCTGACTATGATATAGTTAGCCAGAGCGAGATCTCAGGCAGCGAAAGTGAGTTTGAGTCCAATGACTACTACTGATTCAATTCCATTCGTTCAGTATGGTGTGTGTCGGTTTTATCATAATCTTACATATTCAAAATGCAAAACTTAAGTATTGGAGGCTCTGTTGTCGCACGACAAATACTAGACAGGAAGTGAGATTTCCTTTTGAAGAATGTGGACCGATTTTTGACTGCCAGGGCGAATTAGAAAGGCAATATTTACTTTGTTGCATTTAAAACGATCGAATTCTAGAAAAACCCCGAAATCTCGAAAATGAGCGAAGATGTGCAACCCAAATTTCAATTTCAAAAGGCCAATGTTGCTTATGTAGATAAATTATTCCTTAAAACCTTTGAGCCGGAGTAACTTTGATGTATAGCAAAGTGCCTTTCGAAAAGGAAGGCTCCTAAGCACAAATTTAACATTTTCGCCTATCATACCCAAAAAGATTTCATTCTGTTATCGCAATAAGCCCTGATTCCATATAGCAATCATAAAAGGTATCTCATACGATCCTACCAAAAAACTTCTTTTATTTTGTTTCTTTTCTTGTGCCCGGACTCACCTAATCGCCCGAGCATATGCTTTTGATCGCCGTAAGATGTTGCTCGCACCATACTATCATTACAAAAATAACTGAGTTTCGAATAATTTACCCTTGAAAACGCGAAACACGCGAAATCGATTTGATGATTTATTCCATGTTTCGAAGAAAATAAAGGATGTTTCTATAAGCGCGAAACCGTAAAGGCAATCGCGAATTCGTAATCGAAAAGAAATTATTGTTGGTCTTGCATACACAGTGGAGCCTTCGCCTAAGACTGCCCTCACCACAGACGCTCACTCTTTCTCTCACCCGAGCCTTCACCTTCGATTTGAAACCGGCAAACTTCCCACCGCCTTCGGCTTAAATTCACTCTATTTCTAGCATAATTTTTAAATCATATCAACTTCATATTTCACATTATTCGAGTTACGTTAACTGACATGTCTGTGAGAAAACCACTGCTCTCAGACGACATTTTGCCCTCGAGCCACTCGTCTCGGCTGGCGCTCAGAATCCTGGGTCGCAAGCGTCGCTCCTGGGAAGACGACGCCGTGCCACAAAGACATTCACCCAGCTTGGCTCAAATCCCAAGAAAACTTCATGCTGCTCACAATAGATTTAAGCGGTCGAAGACTCCCAGCATTTCGGGCCAGGCTCTTCCAGTGCATAGGCTTATTGAAGTTTTAGACCACTCTTCGCTACAGTCATTGCTTCAAACAGTAATGACTATTCATCCCGAGATCGAGCAGACGGTCTCGAAAGTTGCACGTAAGCCATCAGTCAACGACACGTTGGAGCTCATCAAGCAAAAAGCGGAGGAGGTACAGCGCAATCTTCCATATAGATGCGACGTTGAAAGTGACTACTCATACATCCGTGTGAAACCTTACTTGACCGAATTTCTCGGCTGTATCTCCGACTTTGTGCTCGATCTTCTCCCTCCGTTAGAATCTTCTTTGCAAACCGCATGTATCATCTTCGATGCCATCACCACGTTGATTCACAAACTTCCGAACTTTTCTAATAAGGAGTTCCAGTACACCAAAAACATGGCGTATGAGCAACTAGCGAATCTGTGGCTCATCGTGCTAAACCATCACAAGTGTCCGGAGGAAATCGAGTCAGGGGCCGAGGATAATGTAGGGGCTGGTCCCAATCTCGAGAAAAGCATCGAATGGCTCAAGACGATTGAGGAAATGCGCTTGCTAGACCAGGTCGAAAAGCACAATGTTGCTTCCAACCACAGATTCCAGTCGGTGGTTGATTTTGTAAAGACCGAACTCGACTCATTTGCTCAGATCAACAACAGTGTATCTAATAACAACACTGGATCGATCTTCCTGGATCTTATCACCGTTGACTACTCAGGATTTTCCATACCCACTAGAACGTCGCATTAAGCATTTTACATTTTCCACCGGAAAGTCCGGAGCTACAGCCTCGATAACTCGAGCCAAAAATAGATGACCTAATGTTCGACGGTTGCGTTGAGTCGCGCATAAAGCTCTTTATTTGGTTTCAAGAGCGATACGATTACTTCCTTTAAACCATTAACTGTTTGACAAAAAGGATTACCTTTCTGGACCATAGCATTTCTATTGCATGATGGGAAAATTGACCTCGGTCATATTATTCCTGGGCTTAGACTACCCAACATGGCATCTTTTTTCCGCAATTCACTTTTGCGCGATTCCCAGTTTTTACATAGATACACAAATACACATTCGACATACGTCTCTACTTTTCTTTTTACATAAAACTCTTCTATTTTTAGTTGTAATCCGAGAGTTATCTTCCCTCAAAGTCTACGATATGCTCTCTGACTTGATCTCGGTCCCATTTTGTAAAGCCAGCATTGCGTGGATATCACTGATTGAAGGCACACCGTTTTTGAAAGAAGATGACATCTATTCACTCTCTATTATTAATAAACTTTTATGCAAACTATTATCATGGCAGATCCCACTTGCGTTTGAGAACAATCTTATAGCAGTTAAAAAGGCCAGAAAACTCTACGGCCAGGATACATACCATGTCAGCGAACTCTTGGAAACGCAAACTAAATCTCTCGGAGAGACGATCTCGAAACATCTTTCGGAGGCACGTGCACGGGGAACAAATGCAATAGTCAACGCAAGACTCGCGACACTCTACCGCCTGATCAACTTTGAGAGGTTGGCAATTTTCAAGGACAGAGAACAAATGCTCTTGGTAATCGAAATGCTCGTAAGAATCGGTACGCAAACCGCTCTGGGAAAAGATTGGGCAAAGCAGAAGTATTTCAGCTTACCGAGACACCATAGGGACGCGGTCCAATTGTATTTGGAGGCGACCATCGAATTAGCCAATGACGAAGACACCCCCCTTGCCAAGATCGAAGAAATGAAACGCCACGTCAATGTACAGTTGGCACAACAGTCAATGAACATGGAGGAAGAGTTGATGAGACATCGTGCGAAAGTCGCAGAGATGACCAAAATGAATAAGAAGCTCCGTCAAATCAACGATCGTACCAGAAACGATGAGTTGCGTGAGGAAGTGATGCTCTTGCAGTGGGAATCAACTCTCTTGGAGCATGTGGTGATGGACAGTCTCAAATCGCGTCCTGGTCCTAAGAAAAGACTGGATTAACTGTATCATCTTCGGCTCTTTTTTTTGCAGAAATGTGACCGGCCCACAAGTAATTCATTTATACAAATCTGCCAAGCGCAGGACCTAATGCATCCTTTTCGTCAGGTACACCCATTTCCTTCAACTTTGCTTTCTCCTTTCTTTCCTCCTCTAATTGCAAGTTTCTTTCCTGTCTCATCTTACGTGCATCCATAACGTTGTTTTGCTGCTTGCGGATGTAGTTTTTCAATCTCGATTGCTCGGGCTTCTGGTTTGACGCGGCTTCGCTTCCGACATTGTTCTGACTCTTTGCCTCCTGCTCCTCTGCAGCAACCAAATCTTTCTTGTTCAATCTCACATTTCGAGCATTCTTGTCCACAGTACCGATGAAGCTTGGGTCCAAAGTAATGGTGTCAGGCAGCAATTTGTTGAGCAAAGCCCTGACCTCGGCCTCTTGTCTCTGCTTCGAGGATTCGAATGGATTCAATTCCATCGCATCGAAGTTAGCCTCACCGGCTCCAGGAATGATCAAGGATGACAAACCCTTGCTGTGTCCCACTCCCAAAATATCTTCGAATGGAACGTATTTGATCTTTTCGATTTTCTTGCCTGGGAGCAAATGAGTCATGTATGGGCTAGTTTGATGAGATTTTTGGTAATCCTTCCATACCGACACATGTGGGCCCCAGCCAACTGATAATAAGCCGTTGTCTGAGATTTCGACGGAATTCGCTGGCGTGGGCAACAGGTAAGTGTCCAATTCTTGTAGTTTCCGCAAATCCCAGATTTTGATCTTCTTATCTGTTCCGCTGACAGCCATGTACTTACCCTCTCGGTCGACTGCGAGGTCTCTGATTGGACCGCGATTGGTTTGAACCTTCACCAAAGGCTGATTCATAGTAGGACTCCACATCGACACAGTACCATTGCCATGTCCCAAATGCATGACAGCATTCCATGGATTTTGCTTCATCGCCTGTGTGGGACCGAGTTTTGTTCGAAGCTCACTTACAAGCACACCTGTAGAGACATCATGGTACTTTAACGAGCCCGAGTGACCCGCTCCCACAAGAAGGAAGTGGTAGGGGAGAAAGTCCAACAACGTATGTTCCAGATGCTGCTTCAATCTATGAAGCTCCAATCCAGTCTGATCGTAGATGAAGGTGTACTTTTTTTGGGCCACAGCGAAATACTGCAGCGAATGGAAGTACTGAACTGCGTGTACTGTTTCGTTGAGAAACAATTCACAATCAAGAGCGCCCAGACGCCAGTCAATCGAAGCCACATGTCCTTTTTTACCACCGATCAATAATTTACGACCATTTCTGGTGTAGTTGAGCGAGTAAGGACCAAGCTCGACAAGGTTTAAGTCAAACTTTTTGTTCGCAGTGCTGATATCAACAGCATCGGCAATGTCATCTTGTCTGAACTGGGCTGTCTTTTCCATCGGCCCATCAGCCTCCAAAAACCCAGCCTCTTCTTGCAACAACATGTCTGTGGCCTCTGCTGCCTTCACAAACTCCTTGTACTCCTGATCGACTTTTTTGATACCATGGTTGATTCGTCTGGACTTACCTTTCAGCACTTTCTTTGGGAATTTGTCTTGGTCTCTTTCATACTTAGAAGGAGCTTTCAATTTTCCATTCCTACCGCCATCTCTTCCTTCTTGCCTTGGTGCCATTGTGGATTTGTTAACGTCAAAATATGCAGTGTACGATACAGACAAGTTACCTCGCCGATGGCTTCTGAAAAATCCCGCGATGAGATGCGTTACTGTGTGCCTGATTTGCACCCATCCAAAATGATCTCTGCGTTTACAACAATGCGAAAAAAGCGTCCTTTCAGGTCTTACCTTGTTGATGTATGAATCCTTTTTTGAATTTGATTACCCCGGTAATCGAGCCACGACTTCACTGTTCTGTCCTCGTGTTTGACAAATTGGAGTGCGATCGTCGCAACAGGATCGATGGTGTCTACGAACATCCAACAGAAAACTTTTTAGAAATGGAAAGAAAGAAACATATCGTGGGACTCGTTTTCTGGTATTCATATTAATTCAAGGTAATCTTTCTTTCGATAGCGTCGATAGGCACTTGACAATGACCTCACAATGGATACTTAATTTCGATAGCAACAAGCCAAAATATTATTTATGGGCGACAAGAAAAAGAAGTTCCATTACCTTTCTTATTGTTCGCATTTTGGTGTAAATTAGTTTCCCGAGCTAAAGTTGTGTTTGGTATGCAATATTTTATCAAATTGTGGCACCTAAAAGTCTTCATAATTTTATTTATCTGTGCGACCTTTTTGAGAAATACGAAACTTATCATAGAAATGAAAATCAAGAGACACTTAAAAAGCCAGTAGGGCGATATCAAAACCCTTTTTTTATCACTGAGATAAAAGTTCAAAGATCCATTGCCTTCTAAAAGTATGCGTTTGTATGCTTGTAAAGCAATTTTGGAAAGTCAGGAGATCTGTACTACATACAAGCTCCCATCACTCCGGCCACTATGATATTGCGAGGCACTTATTCAACCAGCCGTCTAATTCGCTGTGCACATACAAGACCATCAAAATGTGGAGATTCACTAGACCGATCTTCAAAAAGGCGGCTTATACGCATAAAGGGCCAATTTTACAGGCCTCTTTGCTCCCAAAGTCGATCTTGTTCGTAGCTGGAGCCGGTGCGGCTTCCGCTGCTGGTCTATACCTTTTTGACGCGAGAGCAGGCATTCATGAGTATGTCTTATGTCCTCTTATAAGACTATTCACTGATGCTGAGACTGGTCACAAACTCGGCATTGAGCTCATGAAATACCGCCTTTCGCCAAGATTGACCGGCGAGGACAGAAGACTACAGGACGAGCTTTCGCCAATTCTTGGAGTTGATGTTTTCGGAACTAGATTGAAGACTCCAATTGGACTTGCCGCCGGTTTAGACAAGGATGGTGAGGCAATTGACTCTCTTTTCGATACTGGCTTCTCCTATGTGGAAATCGGCTCCATTACCCCAGAACCTCAACCAGGTAACCCGACGCCCAGATTCTTCCGTTTACCAAGAGATGATGCTGTGATCAATCGGTATGGTTTCAACTCGACCGGCCACTTCAATGTAGTATCGACATTAGCTCGCAGATTCATCGGGCAAGTTACTCAAGATAGCGAGTCAAATGCTTTTAGAAAAGGCAAGCTCTTGGGTATCAATTTGGGAAAGAACAAGACCGGCGATGAAGTCGAGGATTATGTCAAGGGTGTATCCAGATTGGGTCCATACGCTGATGTTTTGATTGTCAATGTTTCGTCGCCAAATACTCCGGGCTTGAGAGATTTACAGAGCGAACTGAAACTCACCAGCTTGTTGACCAGCGTGGTTGCTGAGAGAGAACGGTTAGGTAGCAACAAACTCGGCCGTAAGCCTCCTGTCTTGGTCAAAGTGGCCCCTGATTTGACCGAACCTGAGATTGAGTCGATTGCCTCGTCCGCGAAGGCGTCGAAAGTGGACGGAATCATCATTTCCAACACCACCATCCAGAGACCCAAGGGGTTGTATACGACTGACCAAACACTTATCAATCAAACTGGTGGTCTCTCTGGAAAGCCGATCAAACCTCTCTCTTTGCAAGCATTGCGCCTTTTGAGAAAGTACACCAAGGACTCCAACTTGGTGTTGATAGGTTGCGGAGGTATTTCTTCGGGCAAAGACGCGTTGGAATTCGGTAAAGCCGGCGCGACCTTCATTGAGTTGTACACAGCATTTGCCTATAAAGGACCGGGCTTGCCGGCGAAGATCAGAGATGAATTGGCAGAATTGTTGATTAAGGAAGGCAAAACCTGGCAACAGATTATTGGCGAGGATGATAAGTAGAAAAAATTGGCTTTTCGACAAAGAAATTCAAAGGACCAATCCAATAAAAATAGACTAAGCAATGATTGACAGCGTTCATAGGAGCTTTTTTTGCAGATCTGAAATTAGAGAAGTAGGGAGATTCAAAGATCAAGCAGACGCGTTGCGTCTCAATGATATGCGATACTCAAAGTCGCTTTCTAGTGAGTCATGAATACAGGATGAGCCATAAGAAAAAAGTCTAAGTTATCTTTTGGCCGAACAGGATTTGTATTATAGAGATTGGCTTTATAGAGCATTAGCGTCGATCTGAACCGCCAATGTCGGCAAGACGCGATCACAAGTTGCAAGAAAAAAAAACAATGCTCGTGTCTTGACGCGGTGTGTGCCGGATGCGAGCGATCACGTAAACAAGATATCGCGAAGGCTGTAAAAACGGGGGTACATTTTTCGAGACACAAAGAGCCCTGGAATTAACAACACACAAAACTTAGCGTTTTTCAAGCATATACATATTTGAAGTAATAATCACTCATGCAATCAGTTCCAGCCACGCCTGTCTCCAAGCTGCGACAAGCACGAAGAAAACTGCTTCGCTCGTCGGGTGCGTTTCGAGCTTTCGGGTCAATCGCCCCATCTCCCCAGGTACACTATCCAGAGAAAGAATTGCCCTTGGAATCTGAAGCTGCCAAAGTGAGAATCCAAGATATGGCCGATGCGTTTTCTCAGCTTCAATCCAATATGGCACGACTATCATCGACTCACAAAGCGGTGAACAACTTCAACGAGTCCTTCTCCAGCTTTCAATACGGTCTCATGATATCCATGTTCTGCAACACCTTTCCAAACTGTCCCAAAAGAACTCGATATGAGCAAATGGAGGCAAAACAGAGCAAGATCGACAACATAGCGGCGCTTCAATCCAAAATTCGTCTCGCCAGGCTCAAGAATGCGCAATTGAAAGAGCAGGGCGCACAATCGGCACCAGAACCTAAACGTAACCTAGAGATTCTTGGAGGCAATTCAAATCTGCGTGTCTCAACCACAAAGCCACGTTCTGTCACCATCAAGAAGCCTACTCCTATTTATGGACGCAGCAAAATCCCCGTTGCGCGCGACGATTCTTATTCCACGACCGATACTTTCATGGAGACTCCAATTGGTGGTAACTCGAGCTCAGCATACAAAAAAAAAACCAATCGAGCCTCCTCCATCCCTAATCTCAACCAACCACCGCGGTACATGAAAGGTCTTTTCGAAGTGACAGGGGCCTCCAACACTCGCTGCGACGCCATGCATAAGCCAGGCTCAAATAAAGCGGGTGTACGATTTGGGACGAGGAATAAAGAACAGGGAAGCGGTGCTTCACCCAATGCGGTGAATGTTTCCAGATCCGCCGCTTCCACTGCCACCGATTCGGCTCGTGCTAGGGCCAATCTAGCAGCGCGGAGAGCCCAACAGGCTAGGGCCAGTAGACTAACATCCAGGCCGCCCTTCCGATAAATTTACTTGCATTCAAATTTATTCGAGGTAATGATAATTTAAGGCCCCATATACCGACTTATCATAGTAAGTTACTTATTTTCGAAACCGCGTACATTCCGAACCCGATCCTGGTCCTAATTTTTAGGGTAAAGTTATGAAGGTATATTCCGACAGATTTCTCAAAGTGCTAATCATTTTGCTTAAGATTCGAGGATATGGTTAGCTTATGGGACCTCTGACACCCTCAAGGATCTACAGCATCACCATTCTTGGTGGCAGAACTTGAAAACATATAACTTAATTTCAGTGTCTAGTGTTGCCACCAATAATATCGCGAAGAGATTTTTCACCGAGTTATCGAAATATCCAAGACACATTTCTTTAGAGTATTTCATCACTCCCGTCTTTCAAACCCTCTTGCTTCTAGCCTGTATCATTTGAAACCACATCTTAGTCATTATTTCTCGCAAGAATGTTCGATGTAAACTTGATGGCATTAACGCATCATAACCAAGGTGTGTGGTTGCCAGTGCTACGCACTAGAAGCCCGATACAAAGTGGGAAAAGTAGGATGAGAGTTTTGAGCTTATCATCGTTTTAGAATTAACATAAGAGGCAATAGAAAGGTATTGGGCGGTTCCAAATTCAACAGAACAAACCCTTTTCCGCCCGAAAGATGAAGGATACCATTCCACTCTTCGGTCAAATCGGTCTAAGGTATGTCTGTATTTCATTAGTCAAGACAATTGTATACTGCTGAGATCGGATAGCGTAAGAGCAGGGAACAATGGCTCTTATGCTCTTTAGCCTCTTGGAATTTCACTCGCGGGACAGAAATGACATAATCCAACAGTTATTTCGATAAAAGACCAAATATTTCACTATACCCATAAATGAAGCAAGTCATCTTTATGCGTGATACTAGCGCATCTGGCATCGTCTCTGCCATAAAAGAAACGATTTATAGATAATCAAACTTCACGTTGTCAAAGTTTAGAATTTTTCTTTCTTTCAGATAATTAATCAAATTGCATATCTATTGCGGAAAGCTTTGACACCTCATCAAAATCCTCCACTTGAACATGAGGCATATTCGCTATTGGTGTATCTTGCACAGCCAGCTACATCAGAGAAGTATAATCACTTAGCATCTCGAGAATTCACCTTAGCACCGTCTCTGAGTTTAAGCATGAGTTCGTAACGCACTTGTTGCACAGATTTTTGCTGCTGACTGGCAATCACGAGTAAATAGTCCAAATTGGCCATCAGAGCTAGAATACTTTTTCTGCGAAGTTCTTCGTGATAACTTAATGGGCGGTCCATTCTCAAAAAAATACACTTTCGCCAGCAATCGGATGATATATCCGCGGGATATTCTTGAGCCTTAGAGGAACCGATAACCGCACCAAGACGTGAAAGACCAACGCGGGGCGTCGCAGAGAGAATCCTGCAGACACCGTCCCGGTTCGGAAATTCTGAGCTATGGATGGAAGGATGAAACACAATTATTCTGGAGACAAAGTTGACTCATCGCTGATAGTATCCGCACCCGTCTTTCTTCATTAACTTATTTCTGAAAGCCATTATTACCATCTCTAAAGATTCATTGAAATGAGTGAGCTTTCGGCCGAAGAGAAAAGACGCCTCTTACGAGAGAGGAGACAGGCCAAAATGCAACAGGGTAAGGCCACCGAACGATTGAATAATATTTTGTCCCAGGGATCTCTGGTCAATTCTACCAGCGTGAAATCTGTTCTCGACGACAAGACGTTCTCTCCACCTGCATCCGCAAAGTCTGCTGCTTCAGCGAGCGGAATTCAGACCAACCAGCCAGCATTGCTGGAAACAAGGCACGCTTCTGAATCTCACGATGACCCGGAGGTGCCTGATATATCACTGCTTTTGCAAACTGGCGAAAACAGCTCGACAAACGAAGAAAATGATATGGACGCAATCATGCAAAAGATATTTGCCGGTGCTGCCGGTGGAAATCAGGAGCCGAAAAATTCAGAAGAAGCTACGACCAAGTTCTTCGCCGAGATGATGAAAACCATGGGCCAGGACTCGGACGAAATTCCTCAGACCCCAGCAGATGCGTCATATCAGACCAAATTGGCAGTGTATAACGAATATCAACAGAAGACATGGAAAGCTCGTTTTCTTCTTGTGAGATTCATTGTGCACATGACCAACTTCTTTTATCATTTTTACAATGTCACTGGATTCGGTGCTTCGTCTCACGTTTACGTCAGAAACCTCATGCCTGTCGAAGGCGTGGGTTCGTTCATGGCTATTTTCATTTCCGCTGAGATCGCCATCATTTCCAGCTACTTCGTCATCTTGTCATCCAACGGTGTCCTCAGTGTTTCATCAAGAAACCACCCTATTTCGAAGTTATTATCATTAGCATCAACGATTTTCCCACAGGCAGTATCCTATCAACCGATTGTTGACTCTCTATTGGTTTACTGGGGAGGTGCAAGCATCGTCATTGGGGACCTTATGTTTATGGTATTGATGTTTGGGCTCGCCAGCATCTTCACTTAAGATAAATTCTAATATTTACAGGGTTTGTTATATTTTCACCGGAGATCTACTTTATTCCTCTTCCTTCTAGAAACGTCTTTTCATATCGTCCCTCTTCGCCTGAATTAGCTTTTCTGCGCTTCGCAGACTCTTCCTCTTAACAAAGGTGTAGAGAAGTAAGACTGAACTGCAAAGAGAAACTCCAAACCAAGTCACAAGGTACTGCAAATGATTGTTTGTGAAAGTGACCTTGGGAATGGCAGCAATCGGAACTCCCTCCTTATAAAATTCAAATTCTTGCCATTCCATCGTCGAGTCGGTATCTGAACTAGGCAAATGATCGACCTCTGGGACATTTGTCTTCTTCCCAAAGAGGGACCATCCTTTTTTGGGCGTCTCTACAATTGTGTCTGGACCCACCCATTCAGGCTGGTCTCTGAGATCGTACATCATCTGAGCATAGATCGGCAACGTACCACTTTGCAGAGCCATGGCAGCCACGTCGGGAACATGAAAGAGTCTTGAGCCAGGCTCGTGCTCATATTGGAGACTGGACCTCTTTGGCATCACTCTTAACATAGCGCTTATAGTTATTTGCCCTTGAGGCATAGACAAATGTGACAAGTATCCTTTTGAACGCGTGCTGGGAATGACTAAATCTTTCTGGATCCATCCACGCTCTATCAAAATGGGCTGTCCTCCGCTTTCACGAATGAATGGCGTAATTAATAAATAGCCGACCTCACCGTTTTTGATACGTGGGCCTAGAAACATTTCTTGATCATAATCAAAATGCCCTCTCACTTTGAACCGTCTAAACTCAAAATCCTTTATCACAGATGGATCGAGCACTACTGGGAGATCTTCTAGAGGTGGTTCCGCCAACATGTACTCGGCTTGCTTTATGAGATCGGTCTTCCATTTGAGTCTTTTCACCTGCCAACATCCTAAGAAAAAACTCACCACCGGCATAGCGACCATGAGACCTAGGAGAACACCACGGAACACCTTGGCCTTGCCCTGGTTCTCTGCTTTCGCGATGTTCGTGACAGACGACTTAACAGGTTTCCAGTCGATGTTAGGGGTAATTACATTTCTAACCGGCCGAATTGGCCTACAGAAACGGGGATTGGCCCGCAATTTGAGTCCTGAAATCCCTGGTCCAATAAAGAACAGCATTGATTAATATTCGTCATGTATATAGAGCAGGAACAGATGGCAAATCTAGGGGTGTGAGCGATGCACGGATGCGCCGCGGGAAGCATTTATTGATTATCAAAGCTGGACTTCAAAGATTGCAATTTACCCACAGATGGAACAGAAAATTGAAATATCGAGAAGACAGCTCTAGAGTGTGACGAGAAAGAGATGAATTGATTTTAAAGCTCGATTTCACTTATTAAATTACCTTCCCTTACACCGGTCGAGCGAGGATGCCCATCTCGAAAAAAACCACGGACCCCCCAAATTTGTGGCGCGTTATTAAAACAATTATCGAGCAAGGCAATAGCCTTGAAAAATTCAAACAATTGCCTAGTGCATTAGGTAAATAGTATGACGTCGTATTCTCCAAGAGGGACGCTCGATTGAATTCCGCTGGCAAAGTCGTGCGGCGCGCACAAAAAGTGCGCCTGGATAGCGGCCGCCTAGTGTGCACACCGGGAGATGCCCTCAAAGATTTTTTCTTCTCATCTAATTTCAGACATCGCTTATACGGACAATAATGGCAGGACTCGACTACCTTCTCTTCGAGGAGGCCACTGGTTTCGCTATTTTCAAAGTCAAAGTCCAACAGGATGATATCGCCGTGAGAATGAAGGAGGTGCAAGAAGCCTCCCAGGACTTGGGTAAATTTTCTCAGATGGTCGAGCTCGTGTCGTTTGCTCCGTTCAAGGGAGCCGCTCAAGCTTTGGAAAACGCCAATGACATTTCTGAGGGTTTGGTTAGTGACTACTTGAAATCTGTCTTGGAGTTGAACTTGCCAAAACCCGCCAAGAAGGAGAGAATCATGTTGGGTGTTTCCGACAAAAACTTGGGTCCTTCCATCAAGGAGCACTTCCCATATGTCGACTGTTTGTCGAACGAAATCGTGCAAGACTTCTTGAGAGGTATTCGTGTTCACGGTGCCAAGCTTTTGAAGGACTTGCAGGAAGGCGATATCGAAAGAGCTCAGTTGGGTTTGGGTCACGCTTTCTCGAGAGCCAAGGTTAAGTTCTCGGTGCAGAAGAACGACAACCACATTATTCAAGCCATTGCTCTTTTGGATCAATTGGACAAGGACATCAACACTTTCTCCATGAGAGTCAAGGAATGGTACGGATGGCACTTCCCTGAGTTGGCCAAGATTGCGCCTGACAACTACACCTACGCCAGACTTGCTCTTTACATCAAGGACAAGGCCAACTTGACCGATGAAAATGTTCACGACGTTGCTGCTTTGTTCAACGATGATCTTTCCATTGCCCAGAGAATCATCGACAATGCCAAGATCTCCATGGGACAGGACATCTCTGAACTAGATATGCTCAACGTCTCCACTTTCGCCGAAAGAGTTGTGTCCATTTCCGAGTACAGAGCCAAATTGTACCAGTACTTGACCGACAAGATGCACACGGTTGCTCCTAACTTGTCAACCTTGATCGGTGAGGTTGTGGGTGCTAGATTGATCTCGCACGCTGGTTCTTTGACCAACTTATCCAAGCAGGCTGCTTCCACGGTTCAGATTTTGGGTGCTGAGAAGGCGTTGTTCAGAGCCTTGAAGACCAAGGGTAACACTCCAAAGTATGGATTGATTTACCATTCGTCCTTTATTGGAAAGGCTGCCACCAAGAACAAGGGTAGAATCTCGAGATATTTGGCTAACAAGTGTTCTATTGCGTCCAGAATTGACAACTACTCCGACGAGCCAACCACTGCATTTGGCCAGATTTTGAGAAAGCAAGTGGAGGACAGATTGAACTTCTACGACACGGGTGCCGCGCCCATGAAGAATGCTGACGCCATCAAGCAAGCTTTGGCTTTGGGCGGATCTGATGCTGCCATGGACATCGATGTCGAGGAAGACGGTGAAGAAGAAACCAAGGAGGCCGAGGAGCCCAAGAAAGAAAAGAAGGAGAAGAAAGACAAGAAAGACAAGAAGGAGAAGAAAGAAAAGAAGGAGAAAAAGGAAAAGAAGGATAAGAAGCGTAAGGCCGATGATGATGAGGCGCCAAAGAAGAAAAAGAAGAAGTCTAAGGACTAAGCTACTTGTGTACTATATTCGCTTTTTGAGTTTATCTCAACCAAACCCCTCTTTGTATAGCATGTTAAATCGAAAAAGAAACCTAGAATTGGTCATTCTGAATCGTAGCTCTCATTAGGGGAATGATATGATTTGCTTGTATTCTATACTAGCTGTCGGTATTTAAGAAAAATTGCCAAGCGTCACAAGACTTGGTATTCAAACTCACTGAAGGTCTCGCCGGATTTTGGCTTTTCACAAGAAGAAGCAGTCAAAGGCTCGGGTGATGCGAGCGTCTCGCACGATTTAAGCGGTAACATGTATGAATTCAAATGATCATTGGCCAAAACGCAGGAACTTGGAGGTGACAATCTCGTCATGGAATTGTCAGCGGGAGCTTTTAAACCAAGACGATAAGGGAATTCCGAGTCATTATGACCATTAGAGCCATATTTCAGCGTGCCATTGAGTGTGAAGCGCACCCGCAAAACACGCTTCATATTCTCATTTTGCACGTCGGTGATATCGATCGTATCGGTCAGATACACTTCTTTCCCAGGGCTTAGTAAAAGATTCGAGCACGACAACGACAGGAGAGGAGTCATGATCAATTGAGGCACATTTTTCGCAGGAGAATAAGGCTTTATGGGTGGACCAAACGCGAAAGACAGACAGGGAGACATCAAGATGAATGGTGGCCGTTCTCTCGTGAGCCCCGCTGCATTTGTTTGGCAGACCGTTCTAACATAGTCGTCTTCGAGAACAATAGTCTCCCTTACGTTGAAACCAAAGCGGCTAAAATTGATTCTGCGAGCTAAATTAATGGCCAAATTTCCTATTTGAACAACGGGCCAAAAGGCGGTTTTGCCTTCCTCCTGGAAAGTCTCATCCGTGTTCCTAGCGATGGACGTTCCCACGGGCACACCATTGCCACTGGATGAAAACGCTGGTTCCGTTTCGGCTCGTGGCTTTTGCTTATGAGTTGGATAATTCATGTGGGGTCGGATAGTCTCCTCTTCGGTCTCGGACACCTCTTCAATTTTACTCGAGTTGAAGACTTCCGGCGCTCTTCCTGATTTTGAACTAACATAATTCCTGAGATTGGTCAAGTATGTGGCCGTAGGCTCAACTACCCCATCATTCAAGAGCTGCTCGATGGCGTTTAATGGCCTGAGGAATGGACGTTCGAAATGACTCAAGTTTGTGTACTTCAAGCTTGGAAGCCACATTTCGGTAGTGCGCAGAACTCTCTCGGATACGCTTTTTCTAAGATTACGTGACTGCTTTTGATTTGGCGATATGACACGAGGACGAGAATCAGAAATCACACGTTTTCCGTTGGATCTTGCTCTTGGGCCTTTCCTGAAAGTCCGCTCACTCAAAGACAGCTGTGGCTTTTGGGTGGTGCGACGCCGTGACCGACGAGACAGAGAAAGATCGAAGAACAGAGATGATGGCAGTGATAGAACGCTGATTGGCTGAATAGGAGCATATCCATTGTTGATTTTCTGGCGGGCACCTTTTTGGCTCAGCGCAACATGCTTGCTGCGACGATTTGACTTGGACATCCCTGACGGGCGGACTGCGGTATTTTGCAGTTTTCTCGTGTCCCCGTGACTTCTTTTATTTTCCGTAAGTATAGTTTGAAAAGCGAGATCAGTAGCGACTTCTGGATTGGTAGCCATCGATGTGAATGTGGTAGCTTAAGTTTGCACCCAAGCTAAGATTACAGACCAGGGGCCGCGCGCGCCTATTTATTGATCCAACTGAGAACATGCACAAAGTCGCACGAGGATTTGCAAATACGAAAGAAATTAGTCGGCACGGCTCGAACGGGTTCCGGGTGCAAAATAAACTCCAATAAGAGTGATGCGAAAATGAAACAATTGCGCACCAAGAATAAAATTTGGCAAATCGTAAAAGACCATTAGAAATCAGAATAGATCAAGATGTATTGGTTCATGCGAAATTGAGGTCCCAACCCATCTCATTTAAAGTCCTATTCCAGTCCACCACACGGTCTCCTTCTGGATTATCCAACCAAATTTTTTCGAGTAGCGACTTGACTCGAACGACATTCCAGGGCCCGTAATCGGAGATCAACGTGTCCAAGCGAATTCTCATTGACGCTTTCGCACCATCAGTCACACTAAAGATACCGGCCATGAACAAGGGAAAGACTGTGGTGGCTTGCATAGGAGAATCAAGTAGAACATCAAGGCATTTCGTTAGATCATTCTTCAAAATCTGGCATTCCAAGGCGCTGGGATTCAACTTGAGGATTGCCTGCCGGAGGTACAATTTGCAGCTTAGTTGAAACGCTTCAAATGCAGTGAGCTGCCATTCAAGTTCTGAGTCGGAAAGGTTTTCGAGATCTAGCGCATCGGGTTTGGAGTTGATGATTACTAGCTCCAACTCATGCGCCTTATTATTGATGAAATTGAGCATGTCTGCCACTCTAGAGTGGTCACTTATGTCAGTCATTGTGTCCGAGACTGTCGTTGCGAGGTTGACTTCATCTGGAGAAGTCAAGTCACCAATATCCGTGGAGCTGGGTCTCCGTTTATAGTACTCGTTCATGATTTGTTTACTCTCGAAAAACAAACTGCTGATATCACCAATGACTTTGTAGAGTGATTTGGAAACACCTAGAAGGGGGTTCATATTACCACGGGAAATACCTTCTGGATCGCAGAAGATTCGGTCGTAGGTTTGATTCGGAAAGTAAGTTCCACGATCACTGGTTGAGCTCGCAAGAAGGTCATGGTAAGCGAAGTTGGAGATAAGCCAATGTTCCTCCTTATTTCTGTTGAAATCTAATATACCGCCGTTATCACGCAAGAGCTTCCATCCCCACTGCAAGTAGACTGACCAAAACTTGACGTCCCCGCGACAGATTTCCGCGCCACACAAAATGAGAATCGTAGCTAGCTTGTTTATAATGACACGCCGATCTTTGATTCTTTGCGAGCCCTCGTCGAACGAAATATCCTCACATAAATGTTTAAAGGCCAACTCAGCATACTTGACACCTTCGGCTAGCCACTGGCCACCGAGATGAAATCCGGCCCACGCCAAGATTCCATATAGAACGCCCTTATCCTTTTGCGCAAGGGGGAGAAATACTCGTTGGTAAGAATTTGACTCGTCCTGGCTGTTTGGCGCAATGGACATTTTGCGCAGAAGCACATCCAGGTAGTAGTTGTATAGATGAAATTGTGGCTCGTCTAGATCTAGCAGAAAGGATACCGAAGCACGTGGACTGGGTGAGAAGGTGGCATTGAAGCTTGATGCAAGATTTTGATAGTTGAAGTTCGCAGGTGAGTCGTTCATGAAATTTTGAACCTGTTCCATGAAGGTGGGAATATTGAATGATGGCGAGATCCGCCCCGGTGAATCTGCCAAGACCGTTGATGTATTTTCCCCGTTACCTGCGGCTTCGGCATCGGACAAATTTTCGATCTGACCGACATTGGGCTCTGATGAATTCCAGTTAGCCGCAGATAACTCTTTTAGGAAATTTAGAACAGCCAGAGGAGAACGCGGCTCAGACAATGCACCCCAAGGCAGTTGAGGATCTATGTATTGTAATGCGTTGTCATCTGGTTTTGTAGAGGAAGATCCCACAGAAAAAAGCTCCGGGTGATTTTGATTATTGATATCGAATTGTTGACCCTCGAGAAATGCATTGGTCTGTATGATATGTGAATCCTGGTTATTTAAAGAATTCTTGTGAAGCCGACCCAGGTTTTGATTTCCAAAGTTTGGGCCTGAAAAAGGCTGGTTGCTTTGCTCGTAAGAGTTTTGAGTTATGGGAACTCCACGTATATCCGACACGGGCGGAGACAAGTAATCGAGATTGCGCATCTGAGAGGTCTGATTTTGGAAATCTGGGGTCACTTTCGTATTTGACACCACGTCGCCTGTCAAAGAAGTCAGAGAATTTTCAGTAAGATGATTCGATAGGCTCTGCTTGCGGATTTTGGCACGTTTACGCATCTTCCGAGAACTCTCTTCTTCTTGGACATGTCTCTTCAATCGTGCAATCTCGTCGCCGTTCATTGTGCGATGGTCTACCCACACACACTCTTTTCGAAACCGTGCGCAGTCTCGGCACACAGGTTTGGTTTCGTCACACTTCTTCTTTCGGAATTTACAAGTGAGGCACCCCAACTTGGACTTCGAGCTTGTTCGTCCGATTGTTTTGAAGCTCTCTTCATAACTCGTGGCCCCAAGACCCGATGCAGGCTGGATGCAGTCAATCACGTCGTTTCTTATATTCTCGGTCTTGATTATCGGCTCTTTTACAGATGAAACCCGATGGGAGGGGTGGTGATGGAATGTCATCAGATCGGGTGGCTTGGCCATACAACTCGTATCTGCTAAAAGTTGGGGATGTTCCCCAGACGGCAGCTGCTCTGCCCCAAAAGAATTTGATTTAGCGCTGAAGTTGACAAACATGAGTCACAAGTCTATTGTACTATTTTTTATAATAAGCTGGGTCACTGTTTTCGTTAGTGGTGCATTAGGTTGGTGCAGGAAAGCGTTTAATAATCGGTGCTTATCGTACGTGTACCGGAACTTAAAGCGCGATGGCCCACCGGCCAAACTCTAGATTATGAGGCATTGATTTCTTTCATAAAAAAACAACTAAAAAACCGCTGCTCTGACGCATGAAAACCGGAATGACACGTTATATGATTCTCTGTTGAATAATTCCATCTTTTGAGAAAAACTCGAGCCTCACACTTACCTTGCGAACCAGAGGGGTGCCCAGAGCAGAAGAAGTCTTTAAAATGAGCTGGGGATTAATTAGAAGATTCTCATTTCATCAAGATGAACTACAGACCTTAATCACAAAACGCAGGCGAGATTGCCATATCTAACTATCGCGCTCTGTTGGGATGAAAATCCAAAAGATTATGTCCAAGATTTTTGATTTAGATGTATTGAACAAGCTTCGATCCCAGCCACTAAAATTCTTGCTGCGAAACTTCCGTCGCGCCCCCGTATTTTATGCTCGACAACAGCCAAATTAAATAGCCGCCAGCTTTCTTTAATACACGACAGGCAAAAAATTTAGATTTGCGATATACATCAAAGACCTTAGAAAATGAAGACTTGTCCTGTCGTTGGAAATATCGCATCACGACTCGAAGGGCTGTTTCATAATGAGTGTCTCTCTAATATATGGTTAATTGATTCATTTTACTCTGGGGATAAAAGAGAGACACAAAAAGTAAATTTGAGGAATTTAATTGTCGCAAATACTTTGTCTAGTCTTCATGGCATATCTTCTGAAAGCACATCGATTTTTGATGGTATTGGATATTGATGGAAATGGAATCTGACTCGAAGCCATTTTTGTTCACACAGCAAGGCAGGGTGAAACTGATATGGAAAGAGAAATAACATTCAAAGAAAAAATTGTATCAGAAAAGGAGATATTCATTACAAGAACGATCAATTTACGTGAGCATAATTGTCAGTCACCTGGACCTTTGCAACAAGGCTAGACCGCTTTTTGAGCGCGTTTCATGTAAAAGAGGTTCAAACAGTTGAGCGCTTCTGGAGACGTGCCCGCGTAAGTTTCAAATCTGACTGAAACGTATTTTGAGTAAAAGCTTTCATTAATCTACCATTTCAAGAACTACGCAACACTCATGTTTGTAATTCCTGGACTTGTCGTGTGAGTGATACCCGAGTACGCACGTGACTCCGCATCTGGTGCAGTTCGTTCTCGTCATTGCTGTCATGTGCGGTGGAACCCGCTAGAATCGTCACCCAAAACTGTGCAGGCACCAACACTGTGCCACTGAGCTCCCGCACTGGACATTTCCTCCCTCGTTCGAGCGATCGCTTTTTCTTTCTTCATCACCAATCAAGTGCTATAAATATCATCAATCATGTCTTTAAAACGTATTAACAAGGAATTGCTCGACTTAGGAAGGTATGTTTAATGATGCCATAAGCCCCCATAAGTTCTTACATGGTCACATCTTTGGGCCCTTGCGCCTTTTATATGATCCGCCAGTCTCTCAAACCAAGTTGTGCGATGTCACTCTCGGAATTGTCAAAAAAAAAAGGAAGAAATTATAATATGGTGAAGTCCCTTCACATTTTTGGATGACGTCTTTCTTTTTGCGTCTTGGCCGCAGTTCCTGACTTTTAGAAATGAACTCAAGTGCAAGGAACTGAGAACGAAATTCATAGTTGCCCACTCCTTCAATTATGCGAAAGCATAGTTTTTTTCTTCGATATCGCGTCTAAGCTGTCAAAGTATCGGCAACATTGATTCGGTGGTGTACAAGTGATGATCCTTTGATTCGTCATAAATTCAAGATCAAGAATGATACGGCAATGAGGGGTATCTCGACTTGACGGATTCGACTCATGCAAGAAATGCAAGAGAGACTTTTTACACAAAATATCAGTACTAACCATTCTAGAGACCCACCTTCGTCTTGTTCTGCAGGCCCAGTCGGCGATGACTTGTACCACTGGCAAGCGTCGATCATGGGTCCACCTGACTCGCCATATGCTGGAGGTGTGTTTTTCCTCTCGATCCACTTCCCCACTGACTACCCATTTAAGCCACCGAAGATAAACTTCACTACGAAAATCTATCACCCCAACATCAATGGGTCCGGGTCGATCTGTCTAGATATCTTGAAGGACCAGTGGTCGCCTGCGCTCACGATCTCCAAGGTGCTTTTGTCGATCTGCTCTTTGTTGACTGATGCCAACCCCGATGATCCATTGGTACCAGAGATTGCTCACGTATACAAGCTGGACAAGCAGAAGTATGAGGCCTCCGCGAGAGAATGGACCAAGAAGTACGCTGTGTAAAACGGTAATCTTTACGGCTGAGCATTTTACGGCGTCTCTCGACGAGACATCAATAAATAGATGAATGCAAAGCAAATTAGAGGAGTGCAAATGCTGACATGAATGTAGTCCTTACTCAAAGTTTTAATTTATTCTGAATTCCGCCTTGCTCTTTTAGATATAGCCCGCTTTCCGAATGAAGTTCGTGAGACACTGTGCACTTTGCATCTATATTTCTTGACCAGCCAGTCAAAGTATCTACGTGTATCCCTGCAAAAACTCAAGTTTGTTTATGTAGAAAAGTGTATTGATATCATTTCAACTTCAGTGCTTGATTCTTCAGTGTCGACACTCTCAAGGGCATCATGCAAAGATGAATTGATCAAAAATTACCATGGATTAATAAATACCTCCATTTTTGCCTGGATTATTAACAATTTAAATGGTCGGTTCTACAAAACCCGATACTCTTTCTTCATCACATTCACATTGTTCGAACGAAAACACTCTTTCTCATATTCGTCAGTGTCGCACCCACGAGAATTGGAATGTTTTGTAATATCCGAAAAACTCAAATTCCATTAAGCCATTGCAAAAGTGTTCTCTTTCAAAGCGTAGGTTCTATAGGCATGAATAGCGTGATTTTTATCAGCCTCTATCAGTGAAACTGCTGGCCATCCGTCCCCTGTTAGCCACGAGCCTGTTTGGCACTGCAGACAAGAGAGCGCTCTGTCAACAAGAATGGAGGCACAGACCACAAGACTTCGGAAATTAAATTCATATCTATTGAGCAAATCCGCCCCGCCGATTTTTTAACTCAGACTTTTTTGGAGGCGAAATCTTTTTTTAAAGTACCATCTGATCCAACTTGAGCACTGTCGCTCTTCCCTTTGATCGAGTGCTTCAGACTCATACCCGCGTCAGCTGCTTAAGCGCCAAAGATCGAAGATCAGATCTGGCAAAAATTTCTGTCAGCCCCAACATAGTACATTTCGCATCCGATATCACAAAGACTTCGTAAGGGCTGGGTCTTTGTGATGGACAAACTTTCGACATTCCAGGAAGACGACCATTTTCGGTTGTTCGAGCTTGCAAAAAAGCTTCACCAAAAGTCATTTTTCAAAGAAGTACTCAATGCATTTCATTACCAGATCATGTGTCACGTCTTTCTGCTAGATAGTTATGAGGTATGGAAGGAGCTCCTAGAAGGCAATTGTACGATAAGAATTGACTGGCCGAAGGACACGCCTCGAAACCAAGACGAGGACAATGAGGTCATGGAGGAAGGAAGCAAACCAATTAAAGCATTGGCGCTCAATCTCCGATTCTTGCTATGGGAAAGAGCCATCGACTACTTTTATGCTAGCTCAGAAAAGAGCATTTCACACAGCCGTATGTTCAATTTGGAGCACTCCTCTGATGATTATGAATTAATCGAGCTGCTCGAAACACTACCCAGACAAAGCGAAGACAGCAACTCGGCAGAGCGGGAGAAAGATTTACCAGTTACTAAACAGACTTTGCGGGAAGAAGAAGATGACTACGACGACGACGACGACGAAATGAATGAAGGTGAAGATAGTATCAGCAAAGAAAGCCAAAACGGGGAACAGGCCAACGTAAACCTGGATTTAGAGCGATCAGAAAATGGCCTCATCATTTTACATCTCCCACCCACTCTACCTCGAACCAAACCCGGTGAAGCTTTACCAGCGGAAGGATTTCAGACACAGATTGCAGCCAATGATATGGCCCCATCTGGTACTTCCTTAGAGGATAGAGACATGCAGATAAAGAACTTCAACAAGATATATCACAACTTCGAGTATGATAGAGAAACGCTTATCAAGCGCAGGAAGCTCGAAAAGTCTGATATGCAAATAGAAAACCTGAAAAACTCGGATGGCGGAAATACTGAGGTTCAGATCAACTTGGGATCTGCATCACATTCCCTTAAGCATTTGCTCAATACGATTAAAGACAGGCGAGATCGCATAGGCTTGTCAGATCTCGAATTGCGGAGTTTGTTTTTGGACGTACGTAAAAACAAAGGAAAATGGGCCAACGATGACCGAGTGGGGCAAGAAGAATTGTATGATGCCTGCGAGAAAGTACTCTTGGATTTGCGCGGGTATACCGAACACTCTACACCCTTCTTGAACAAGGTTTCCAAGCGCGAAGCTCCCAATTACGGTTTAATCATTAAGAAACCAATGGACTTGAACACTGTATTAAAAAAATTGAAGTCCTTGGCTTATCACTCAAAGAAAGAATTTGTTGACGACTTGATGCTCATATGGAACAATTGTTTGTTGTACAATGCCGATCCGAAGCACTTCTTAAGAACGCACGCTTTAGCGATGCAGAAACGCGCACACAAACTTGTGTTGACAATTCCTGATATTTCCATTAAAAACCGAGCCGAGGTTGAGAAAGACGATGAACCAGACATCGAAAACATAGCAACTGGTAAGGGCGGAAAGTCCTCGAAGAAAGGCCAGATGAGGAGGAGGGAGGAAATCATCAAAGCAGAGAAAACTGATTCTACTCCAGCGGATAATCCTGCAAATGGGACCTCAACGGCTGAAGTTACACCATCATCTCCGACAGCAGCCCTGTCCATAGCTCCAGAGGTCAAAAATCCACAGATTGATGAAAATGGCGAAGATGAGGAGGAGGACATAGATGAGGCCGAGGCAGAACAAGGCGAGAACGAAAACGACAACGATGATGTTCAAGACGCGGAGCTACAGGCATGGAAAGTTTTCACTGCCAAATCAAGAGCTAACTATTGCTCGAGCCGCGCTTCGCTTTTCGATGAGAATTGCAATCTTAAAATGGATGCTGAAGCGATTATTAGAGAATCAAAGAATATGAACGACTTCAATCACTTTTTGGACAATAAAGAAGTGATTTCCAAGGGCAACAAGTTGCTAGATAACGACGAGCCATATTTGTTAGAGTATGATATCGCCGGAGGAATCCCAGAAATATCTTATTTCGGGGTGGATGATGCTATGCAAGAAACCTACGAAAACCAAATGGCGCAAACGATAGTGGAGAATTCCGAAATTGAGGAGATCAATAAACCATCTGGAATGATAGTTTCACAAACTGACGGTCTCAATAAGGCCTATACAAAAAATATCACGGAGATGCAGGAGATCAGGAAAACGTGTTTCAAAATTTCCTTGATAAGACACATGCAAACTAATCAATTTGTTCACAGAAGTCAAATGCGGCAACCCGAAATTGAGTACTTGAAGGAAGTCGATATTGATCCTGTGTCTAAATTGCCTAACCATGAAATACAAAGCTCTGAAGTTCAGTACGCTGCATTGAAAAAAAGCGTCGCAAAGGTCATTATGCACACCGGATTCGAGACAACAGAACTGTTCGCAATAAACACACTTACTCAGGTGGCAGAGAGGTATTTGCTGAGCCTCGCAAAATCCATGAAATTGCACAAAGAAAACTCTTCGAGAAATACAGCCGATCCACCGGAAATACTTCTCATGTCCTTGCTCGAAAATGGTGTCGAAAAGCCTGACGATTTGTTCACATTTGTTCAAGAAAAGGTTTTTAAAACGGAATCGAAGCTTGTGGATTTGCGCAGTAAGCTCGCGGGATTCTTGAAAGAATTACTTCGGCCATCCTTGGAGAATTTGAATGAACAAAACTTCGCAGATAATAGCGAGCAATTTACCACTGGTGATTTTACCAACGAGCTTGGAGATGACTTCTTTGGATTTAAAGAATTGGGACTTGATAAAGAATTCAACTTACTGTCTTCCTCAGTCCCAGTGTACCTTCTTCATTCCAGACTACACAGCTCTTTCAACAACTCGGGCCCTGCCAATAAATCGAGTAAGTACGAGGATTTGCGCGACTGGAAAACGATTAAACTTCGCAAGGAAGACGCGGGCGACCAAATTGGCCTTTTGCGGGAGTTTTATCAGGATTTGGCCGAGAGAACCGAAGCTAGCCAAGCGAAATTACAGCGGAAGAAATCCGAGGTTGGCGATCAAGCACCAGAAAACCAGGAAGAAAATCCGGATGGCTTCTTGATGGAAGACGAGGAATTACCTCAAAAGCAAAGAAACATACGGCCGCGGCTACCACCGAATGGAAAAATACAGTCAATCAAGAAAAAGCCTCTTTCGAGTGTGTTCATTTTACCGGAGATTGATGATCAGGACAACGAACCGCTGCCAAAATTAGAGGCCGGTCCGGACGAAATCAAGCAAGCCGCGTGATAGACAATTTTCAATTCTCACTGAGCTAAGCTCATCTGAGTTTTCGCGCCTACTTGAAGGCAAGAGAGCCAGAAACGCGCTTAGCGCTCTCAATCTAATACTAGGATTGCATTTATTACCAGTGCGAAACGTTTTTGCCTGCATGGATCTATCTAATCGCTACTTCCGCAGCACGTCTTGCCGCCGATGCGACCGTTCTGAATTTCTAGAAAACGAGAATCTTTGAAGCATATCTTTGCTCGACCTATATATATAGATATTCTAGCCAGCGCATCCTGCCCGTTCTGCGATACACACACCGATACATTCCCATGTCGTAATATGCGAAAGCTGTCGTTTGCCCAACCATACGAAGCCAATACAAATCGTCGTGATTCGATTAGTGGTCGTAAACTATCAGAAAGCAAAGGTTCAGTTCACTTGCGCAAACTCAACAAACAACAAATTAGAACGAGAGATATCTTTGGCCGCACTTTGTTACATATTTGCATATTGAGCAATGACGTTAATAGCTTTAGACAAGCATTAAGGCTGAACGAAAGCAAAAGCATATTGACCGCTACTGACCACGAAAACGGGTGGAACATTCTACACTACATTTTCTTTCACAAACGCCTTCGATGTTTTCGAGCCTTGATGTCGTTTCTCGATTACAACGAGGCGGCATTTCCCCCGCTTTTACTAGAGTTATTGAAGAAGAAGGACCGCAGTGGTGCAACGCCATTATCGCTTCTCCAGAATGACGTCAAGGACTTCTTCTGGATTCCACAGTATATCAACGAGAAAAATGAGTTTCACTTGATAAAAAGATTCAGCGGGAGTGGTTCTGAAGATCACGCAGATTCTTCCACGACCAATGGCGCGTCTTCTCAGGAACCTTCCACGGACCCTCGGCCCATTTCCGGCAGTCAGGCGCTGAGCTCTCCAAAGTACGATTTCAGTGCCCATCGTAAAGTGCCCCATGACTGGTGGAGTGATGCCCGAGGTGCCTCCGATGTTCTTGTCTATGGAGGAAATGCCAACAAAAATCTCGGCACGGGAGATTCCCATGATCGCAGTATCCCAATCAAAATCAGTTTGCCTTCTCCCATTATGTTAGAAAGTTCTACCTCCGATATCCGTGATCTTCTCCGCAAGCCTCGATACCGCTTTGTGAAAATGGCGAAATATCATTCAGTTATCGGTACCTCGGACGGAAAAGTGTTTACTTGCGGTATCGGATCTCGTGGTAGGTTAGGCCACGGGAACACATCGAATTATGATCTGTACAAGGAGGTGGTGTTTCCCGATGCCTCTACATCTGTGTTGACATGTGCCGTTTCCAACAATCACACAGTGGCTCTCGCTTCGTCTGGAGCATTATTCGCATGGGGACAGAACACATTAAACCAGCTAGGATTTACGTCACTGACGCCATACAATTCCTTTAAGACCATAGCTGAGGTATACGAGAATTCACCCGTAGAAATCACATCGGGAGATCTTCGCCGGAAAACGACCCACATTGAGGGCATCGCGGTTTCGAAAATCCATACGATAGCGTATTCTTCGCGCTCTTTATACTTTTGGGGTTTGAACATTGGACAAATTGCAATTCTCCAAAATGGAACAGTCTCGGAACATCGCGTTAGTGATAAAACATACAGAGGTGAGATAATCCCGCAACCAAAGGAAGTTCAAATTCCCGATGATATCAAGTGTGTAAGTACTTGCGAAACATGCACATTAGTGGTCACAATGGCTAATGATATTTATTTATTTTACCTGGGACAAAGGGTGAAACTTTCAAAGCTTCAACCGCGCGTAGGCGCCGAAGATCACTTCGATATCTTCAAGCCTTCCAAACTTACGTGTGCACCAGTAATAAAGAAGGTGGTGATGAAATCACAATCATATGTTCACATTTTGCTTGAATCTGGTGATGTTTTGGCATTCAGCATCGTTTCTAATGATATCAAGGTAATTCGTAACACTCGTTACACTCATGCTTGGCTGGCTTCTGAAGTTAGCATGCGTGCAGTCGACATCGACAATTCATTTGACGGCTCCTTGGTGGTTTGTACTAGAAATGGATCCGTGTTTGTGCGGTCTAATCAGGCTCCCTTGACACTTAGAAGAGGGTCGTCTTCGGCGAATATTCAAAGCGTCCAAAGTTCAGTGAAGAAGAAGTTCAAAAAATTAAATACCATCAATCGCGTTCTTCGTGTTGTTTGCAATGATTTATTTACTTCGTTTGCTTTTCTAAGAGACGACATCGATAGTCTTCCATTGAAGCTTCAAAAGAACGATTTGTTCATCGACATGGAGTATTTAACTCCTTTCGTTGAGCCCGACATGTACAGGAAACAGGATCAATTGTTAGATACTGACCATAACTTAAACTGCTACTTAGCTGACTTTCTTTATCCTTCTCTAAGAAGGAGTGCAGAATCCGAAGAGGACAAACTTATCTTTTTCAATCGATCGTTAGATGGATCAACATCCCTGAAAGAGCAAGAGGATGTGACTGGGCTCCATGATATCCTAAGAAAAAGATTTATGGAGAGATACGATGCAGACAAATACAAAGAGCCATCGACCGACACTATTTACCAGAAAATTACCGACAAGGAGTCGAAGTCACATTTTCTGACTTTGAAGTCGAGTCTCAACTTTGAAACACCCCCTTTGCCATTTGAATGGCTGCAAGAAAAGTTCACGAATGGAATTATTAAATTTGCCCATCTACCTCACTATAAAATCGGTATCCATACAGAGGTCTTTCTCCAACGATCCAAGCTTTGCCAACGAATTTTCTTGCCGCAGGAAGATGGAGAATTCTTCACACATCAACACATCGAGGGTGTTTTTGTTCTGGAAGACAAAGCCATCATATTTCGATCAGAAGTTGAGCCCTTGGCCGTTTTGGTTTTCGTTTACTTTGTGTATACAAACACAATTTTGGACTTTTGGCAGGAATTACCCGCCACGGACAATTGCATCGAAATTGCTCGCAAGGTGAAAAGAGATTTTTTGACTTTGGTGGCATTGTTCAAATTGGACCATTCGTGTGGCCAGGACGCCGTTTATCTCGAACAGCTTTCCTCTGGCCCGAGTGATGACTCCACTGTTGATGTGACAGTACAACTCGCTGGGGAGCGCTCTGCTGAATGTCACTCCCTGATCGTCTCGCGAAGTGCGTTTTTTGAAACCATTTTATCCGACAGATGGGAAATAAGCACAGAAGAATCAGAATTACGTGATCGTGATCTCACCATGAAATTTGTCATGCTAGATGAAGTCAGCGATCTACATATGAAAGTTATACTCGCACATTTACGTGGGGTAAACGACTTGCATATCTTCGATGAGGTAAAATGTTTAGTGCTCGAAACACGGGATTCCGATGACTTTGTGAATTTTCTTTTGGAGATGATTGAAATATCAGATGAACTATTGCTTGTACAACTCAAGCATCTTTGCGAGTTAGCTATAAAAGAGTTCATTAATGCTGATAATGTGCTTATTATTTTGGGCCATACAGGCCCAATGGGTGCAGGAAAACTCTTCATGTCTTGTTGCTGGTATATCTTCAATAATCTCGAGATAATCTTGTTTGACCAATGTTTCAAAGATGTGAATGACGAATTTCTCGGAAAAATCGAGAGACAGATTCTGTTTCTTGACAAGTGCAAACATCCCCATTTTGTGACAGGTGACCAGGGGCAAACCGACTCAAGCGTCTCGGGGCAATCGATCAATGGATATTCAAGTGATTTTGTCGAAAAATTTGTGCAAGAGATCACAAACTTCAATGAAATATTTATGAGTGATGCAAAAGGATATTGCAAATTCGAACCATTGGTGGACGTGAAGTCCGATCTCTCAAACGCAGCTGAAGGACGGCGAAAACTGGAATCACGAAGAATGTCAAGCAAGGATAAAGAAGAATCTGGCGCTGATGCCTCAAGATTTGCACTTCCTCTGTTTGCTGCACGTGTGGATCCTTCACTGGTTCCAAAAATTGACTGTGCAATAGATGACAATTCTGACTTCGAGATCGTGCAGAGCAGAAGACGAAAGTCAAAAGCTAGTTCGCTGAATGATAGATCTCGTGAAGTGACTTCAAATATGAACCAGAAATTGCTGACTATTGAAAATCCAGCTGCGCAGAACTCTTCGAGTCAGGAGCTTAAGGTGCAGACGACGCTTATGGCGTCCAGGCGGAACAGTGATCGCATGCTAGTGAATGCTCCAATATTAGGCGAGACGCCATTTGTGGAGAAAAAGAAGACAAAAATAAAAGTTGCTCCTTCTTCGAAGCTCTCGCAGAAAGAAAGACGGAAATTGACGATTGCAGCTGCCGCTTCACCTTCGTCAAGTCACTCAGAAACCTTGAATGGTGATAATAGCCACTCGGGCTTCCGCAACCCATGGAATGTAGCCAGCTCAGGTGCATCCTCGGAGAAATCGGTAGTCTCCAGTAATAATAATCTGAAGCTAAATTTGATGCCAGTCTTGGGTCAAAAGGAACCACCACCCCCAAAACTCTCGGCGATTATGCTTGAAGAAGCAACGCGTGTGGCATTGGAAAAAGAGGCTGCGGTTACACAAACCCTTCAAGAAATCCAGCAGGAACAAGAGTTTGCAAAATGGTGGGAAGAAGAATGCAAGCGAGTTCAACAATTGGAAGCAGCTCAAGCTGGACCATCTTCATATTCAAGAAATCCAAGAGATACACGCCGGAGTTCAGGGAGGGGTGGAAGACCTCGGCGTGGCAGAGGCAAACGCGGAGGATGAGGGTGACACATAAGACACGGATACAATTAAGTATAGATCGATCGCGAAACTACGTAATAGACATTATAATGATAACATGAATCACATTTTAATCTATATCCTCCGGGAACCATCCATACTCACTGACATCAACAGACATGCCATTGACACCAACATTCTCCTCGATCAATCGCCTTTTTTGCTCGTATTCGCCCACATCACGTTTCGCGATTTGTCCCGAACTTGATATGACTCTCCACCAAGGCAAGTCATCGAAGGACGCGCCATCTCCTCGCAAAATGGCGTTGATCGTCTGATAGTTTTTAAGTGAAGATCCCACTTGACGAGGGTTCTGCGGCCGGCCTATGAGATATGCGATATGACCATAACTCGTAACCTTCCCATAAGGAATTTGGCTCACAGCTGTGAATACAGCATGGTGAAATGCCTTCGTTTCATCAGAAAGCATGCGACCGGTGACTCACAACGATAAGAGTTCGGGGACACTTCTCATAAAAAGGTGACAACATCCGATGCAGTACAAGTGATTATCGCGGATAAGGTGCTGAGAACTGCGAAAGGATTATTCTGCAATTGCAAAGAGAAATGGGAATTCAGAAGACAGAGGACTACATTTTATGTGATTATTTTAACCGTGAATGTATTTATTTTAAACCCTATTTATTTGACCTTAGCCATGCGCTTACAAAGCCAACAAGGCACCAGCAGCCAAGGCAACGGCACCGGCGGCGAACTGCTTGTTAGCAGCACCGTGGTAGGTGGAAACGTTGGCGGACTTGGTAGAGTTAGAAGAAGAAGCGGCAACAGAAGAAGAAGATCTGTATGGGCAGTTGGTGACACTGGAACCGCAAGAGGTGACGGTGACCAAGGTGGAGTACTTGTCAGTGGTGGTGACAGTAGACACGGCGGAGGCGGCGGCGGCGAAGAGGGCGATAACGGAGAACTGCATTATTAACGAGAGACTAGTAGTTGGTGGATCTGATGATGATAAGAAAAAAGCTCGGTGACGAGGAAATGGGATTGGGTTTATATACTCATTTTTTGCGATTTTTTTTCGCTCCTCCACTCGAGGCGTGCATACTACGCGAAGTTTGAGGCGGGCATGCCTGCAGCAGCGCGCAAACCGCGATTCTTACTCAAACCGTATCCGAAAACGTCGCGCTTTCCTGTACAGTGCATTGTTTGTCGCTCGATTGGGCGTTGACATAAACAGATTTCGCATTGTTTCATGCAAAGGTCTGTCAGTCACTGCAGGCATCTGCTGACGAGCGAATTTTCCGATTTGTCGGTGGGCCCCGGGGGGGTCTAGATGCGGCGCGCTCTGGCAACGCAAGTTCGTATGAAACCACAAAACTCAGGCAGCCACAGCGGTATGAGCAATACGCATTTTGAGGAATTCCTGAGTCTGCCAGAGTCAATTTCGCCAAGACGAATGCAAAAAGCATCACGAAAGGATATCATATCATATTGTAAAGAGATTAGATTTACGTTTATTTCCTAGAAACCTGAATGGTCTTTTCTCATTAAACCTCAACTGATGCTATCGTGATTATATTTCCCCGGTGCAACCGCTTGCTGCTCGAGACAAATTTTGAGCACAGCCTCGGACCCGAGCGATTAGTCTACTATGTGCACGCACATGATCGATCCAGCAAGCAAACTAGACATTCCGCTATGAAATTTTGTTTTTCGCCGTTTGACAAAGCGTGGGGGCGGGGTGTATTCCTGCAAGAACAATTGCTCCGGAATTGCCGCCATTTTATTGTGAATTCTGCCAGTCCAACGTAAACCGGCCATTCAAGAGTGAATGCCCAGAAATTTGACAGCTTCCGCCTTCGTATCAACTGTCAACATTGGGCTTTCAATATCGATCATGAAAATTCCCAATTCATTTCCTCTATCCTATTCGTTATTCCCAATGGCTGATTTTGCAGACAATTCTCCGGTCCGAATTTTCAGGATTCCGACTTTTCACCCACCTCGCGTCGGCGCATGGCGCCAAATCAATCCAGCACTCGACTCCAGCGTATCTATTTTTAGTATAGGGGCAAATTTTGCGACACGCCTCAAACAAGGCGATGCGGCGTGATAAATTTATTACAAAAGTTGACACAATCAGAGCCTTTATTTGTAAGCCTCATACTCTTGAGAAATGCAGCATACCGAGTCTTTTGAATGTAATAATGAAAATGAGAAATTATCCCTCCTTTTTTTGCCTCCCTCAAAAATAGGAGTAAACGGGCGGCACAATATCGCGATTCCCTCTGATGCATGTGGTATTTTGGCGGCGCGCGCAGTTGGGCACTCCTTCCCCATGTTTACCAAACAAAGTGACCCACCGCGTTTTAATTCACGAGTTCAATCAGGCGGTTGCCTAAAACGCCCTCGGACTTTTCCCAGAAGTCTCGCTCCTTAAAGCTTTTGCCAAAAAAAAATTATAGCTGAATAATAATGTTCAGTTGATAAGAGAATCTTTCGGATGGTGGACTCTCATCAGCTCGATACAATAGTAAGCTTACCCCGCACATTCGCTATGTTGAGTTATGAAGTAACAATAGTGATCTTGGGGATATTATCTACAGCACCACATTGACTCCCTCGTCAGATTATCTGTTTTGTTAAAGCGACCAACCAGGGGCTTTCCGTTCAATCATGTTTCGTCATATTTGCTATCTATTTATCGACGGCGGCGCAACTTCGATGGTATATCCGTTGCTGTTTTGTTTCTCTCAAACCATCTCAAAATCAAAAAGCACCGTAACAAATCTTTTTTCTCTCTCGATCTCGCCCGGCTCATTCTAATGTTCTCATCCGCTACATTCTCACCAATCAGTTCTAAGTAACTCAGGCCTGGTTCGGAATCTTCGTCCACTAACGTCTCTAGAGGGACCCTGAGTTCTGCCTGAATAATTGACTTTATATTTTCACGATTGTCTGATTTCTCGAGTTTCCGTAAGTGTTTTTGTATAGTCTTCTTAAGTATGCGTCCTTCTTCTCCGTGTAAATCTTGGAAGTACTGAGACATATCAATTTCTAGGAATGGAAAGATGGTCACCACTCCGACAAACATTCCGAGTGCCGCCTGAAGAATATTCCGTTTGATTGGAACAAATGCGTTTCCAAGAATCTCATCCTCAATCAACTCAAGTCTTGTTTGATGCAATTTGCGGGCAACCTTCACGCATTGCCTGCTGACTGCTACCGAGATCCTAATGTTTAACATCGCAGCCGATCTGAAGGTGAGGGAAACACACTTGAAGATTGCATGATCCAACAGGTTTTCATCGCCACGTACCAATATATTTACGTTTATCCAATCGCTGATTTCAGTCCCAAACATAAAAAGTGCGATCAGAATGCACATCGTAGCCAAGATCAGGAGAATAATGGGGTCAAAAAGCTCGGAAAATATCCCGCCACCGATGAAAAAGATTGTGAGCCCGACCTGCATCACCAGCTGGAAAATTAGTGCTCTGTTGGCGTTGATCACATTGATAAAAACTTGGAAAACGTTCTCGTTGACGCCGTTATTGGCATTTAGTTGATCCGGGATGGCAAAATTCAAGTTTTCTTGCCCAACACCATTAATAAAATCTTGGTTCCGGGGTTCGGCTATGTCGGCTGGCGGTATTAAAGGTTCGCCTTCGTCCAGGCTATCGCCAGAGTGATCGGCATCGTTCACAGCATTGATACTTTCAAATACGCTATTGAAATTTGCGAAATCTTCACTATTTGCGGGGATTTCATTGGGCGTGGTCCCGCGTGCGTTTGCTACAGAACTCGAGGTTTCAGTTCCAAGATGAGAAGTGGTAGATCCAAAATGACTGGAAGTTGTCGTGGTGTTGAGACCACCCAAACTCGAGGAATGGTCAGGTATGAGTTTGTTTCCATCTCTGTTGGTATTGTCTTCTTGCGAGGGGTCAAACGCGGCATTTATGCCTATTTGCCGAAGTCTAACAATTGCTGATGGGTTCAATAAGATGTGATTTTGAGGACCGAAAATACACTCTGAGGTTGAGAGCTGAACAGTATGATCGTTGAAGGAAATTTCGTAACATTCACTGGACTTCTCCGCTAACAGCTTTTCCTTAACCACAAACGATGTACCATTTGTTTCCCTATCGAAGGCGGATTCACTTACAGGTACGGATTCGTAATAAATCACGAGTATTGCTCCTCCCAAGTGAACTATGTCCAGAAGTAGGGTTTTGTCAGCACCGCCTGCGCGTGAGAAAAAGTACCTTCTTACATATAGTTCGAGTGACTCAACGGGTTCGCCGATAAGGATAGAAATTTCATGCTTCAAATTAGAAATGGAGGTCTTGTTGTTAACGTTCAAGGTAAATGGTTTGTGAGTGCACAGTCGGTGTTTGAGCGTTATTGGGTACTGAACAGCCTCAACTCCGTTGTGATCAGCACTTGTATCGTAGTACCCTGCACTAGTCACCTCATCAAAGTTGTCAAGAGGGCCGGATTTGGCCCCGTAAAAAAAAGTTGGTATGGTATCCGCGTTCGAACACGATTTCAAAGAGACAAGCTCGGATATAAGAGTAAAGTCTGCGTATCCGGCTCTTGAAAAGAAGCATGTCTTAAAAAATACCTCGACATGCTTCGTGTTCTCACCAGAAACGTCACTGATGTGCTGCTTAATGTCAGTGATCGTTGTGTCTTTTGTGATCCCAAATCTGCGTGTTAATGGCTCTCCCAGTCGATGTGCTATTTGGATGGCAAATTCTGGGGTTTTTCTTCGAAGAGCAAAAGACACGGGCGAAAGTGGAGGCACATCTAGCTGAAGCGCTTGGCGAAGATTGAGTTCGTCGGTTAGGATCTGACCGCCGTATACGAGGTCTACATCTTGTGCCAGAGTTTTAAATTTTGCCGCCGCAATTTCTTTCACGCTCGCGACTGAAGACAATAGAGACTCGCGAGTAAAGCATGAAAGAGCAGCACTTACCTCTAAAATTGATGAAAATGTGATGTCAACATCAAATAAATCGGGAACTGGATCTCTGCCTCCGATCATCAGATCGTAGAGCGTATAGTCGATAGTGAGAGTTAAGCCATGGTCATCACCCACATCACGATGATCTATCATGTAAAAAAGGGAGGTCAATGTTGCGGAGTCATTTACCGGCTGACTCCACAATTCGAACGACAAAAAGCCCGGTTTTAGTTTATGATCGTTACTAAAGAGCCAGATCAGATGCCGTATATGCGCGAGCGTGTGATTTAGCGTGACATTTACCGTGTAGATTTCGAACCCTGGTAAACTATCGGGTCGGTTTAAATGTTTCACCTCTAGATTGAGTGGAAATGGGACGTCCATATTTTGGAATTGTGTCAATTGTTCGGGATGTTGGACTCTTTAGCGGCAAAGCGCTAGCTGGCAAGAACGATTTCCGGGGTCCGTTCACCTGCAGGAGATATCGGGGCAAGTCGTATTTTCTTAGTACGACAATTCCAATTTGGTGTACTATATAACTCTATGAATTCGGGTGGCATTTCAAGCTTAATTTTCGTGTATTTTTTGATTATATTAATCAGAACTTAGCGGATTTAAATGCGGCCAAGTGAGGTTTTGGCTCAAACTTTTAGACCTGTATTCGGAATTTTCCCTTTCGCATTACTCGAAAACTGCGATGAAAATGATGTCAATCGATTTTTTACAACCGTATACAGAAGAAACCGTGCCCCAATCCTTTTACCTATCCATTTGAAACATACACTTCCTCTTCTTTGTATCCTCTTAGCTGGGAAAAAAAGCCATTTTCGCCATTATGTATATACAAGTATCTCTATGTCTTAATGGCATGATATCTCTTGCCTCTGAATGCAAAGACCTCACTGTTTGCTTGGAAAGTCTCGGTGGGGTTGGCGTCCACAAGGTCCAACTTCGTCGAGCCGAAGATGTTCTGGCCTGGCTTCATCAAAATGTCAGTCTCCTCATACAATGGATGATCCTCGATCCAGCTATATTCACGCTGTAAATCCTTCTCGTGGTATCCAGTGACAAAAATTGCACATTTGGAATCAAGCAAGCCCTTCAATGACTTGTCCCAGTGAATCTCGTCGGCAGTTCTGAAGCCAGGGTGGAAAATGAAAAATACGTCTAAGTAAGGATCGAAAGGGAAAAGATCTCCAGTATTGTAGACCTCGTGAAAGTACTTTGTGTGATGATAAATGGTTATTTGTTCGTCGTATTGCGTGACAATCGGTCTGCCGTGGGGTTTGTCCGTTGCAGTGAATTGTCTCAATTCGCCATCAAAATGCGAGTGCGGGCCGATAAGATGAATTTCAAATTTCGTGTCTGGGAAAAGATATCCGAATTGCTTCCACACGTATCCCGGGAGCATTGCCTCCATTCTAGCTCCAAGGATAAAAATACGCATTGCGCGGTCTTTGAACATGGCCTCGGCATCCTTGCTCTTTGAAGGCGAATACAAAGAATATCTCAATGCGGACATCGAGCGTAAACCTTCTAGAGTGATTGGACCCTCAGGTTCCATGGCATAAGGTGTGAATCTATGTATCAACGAGGCGATTGTGGTGGGATACGTCAACACTTTGGTGGCTGCTGCCAAGTTAAACTCGGTGTTCATGGGATTGAAGTCTCGAGTATAGAAAAAGGAATCCCAGGAGCCCAAAGAGGGCATAACGTCCCGCTCTATAGGGCCAGGGAAAATAAACTCGTTGAATTTTCTTCCCGAGCGCAAATCATGCTCGTAGAGATTGACCTTTTTCAACAACTCGTATTTTTTCTTGTCGTGATACTCAGTATCGTTAGACCATGCTTCTTCATCATGATGGGTAGGAATACCCGAGTGTGGGCATACGAAATTGACCGGTTTCTGAGTCACCGGACACTTTGCCCGGGCCCGGATAAACGCCGCTCGCGTTCGGATATCTTCGAAGGGCGATTCATCCCATTTATATATCTGTCTCTCTGCATCTTCATTTTCGTTACCATCCATAGAAAGCAATTTTTTCAAGAACGATATATTTCTGTGGGTATTGACCCTTAGAGCTACTTTGTTCAATCGGGCCACAGCGGGTACGGATGTTGCCAAGAGAGCCATTTTTCACGAATTGAAAGTACCTTATATGTGCAGCTTCGGGACTTTTACAAGTGAAGGAAAATGGACAACGACTTTCGTCTTGCGGACAGCTCGATTTTTGGATGGGCCGTGTTCGCTCGGATGATTTAGCGCAATCTGATGAGCCTGCGTTGGATCCAGCGATGGTATCTCGCAGGCTCGCCACGCGTGCGCAGGTAAAAATTCCCATGCTCAAATGTACGCTTGGCCTCGCTAAGGCTCACCACAACGCGTAATTGACAGCACGCCTTCCCCGATCCCGGCCATCACATCAAAAGGATGGATTATTCATCGAAAATCAAGGATCCTGGAAACTGTTTCCAGATAAATATTTTTAGGCTCTGCATGTCCCTGGTTCAAATTTATTTTACCTTTTGTCACGGTTTTCAGTAGGCAGCAGCGGCGCGCAGCCTTAATTAAAGCTCGTCAATGACATGGAGCTCTGGAGCTGAACTTGCCGTTGAATCCTCTTCTGATTCGATCTCTTTGTTTTGCAATTTAACGTCATCAAATTCTCCCGTCACTTTTTTCATAAATTCTTTCAAAGTCGCAGCCGCATTTATGTGATCATCCTGTTCAAGCACCTGCTGCAAAATACTTTTCATCCGCACCGCCGCTTCATCGGAATTGGTCTGTTCTTCCGTCTTCAAATTCTTCTGCTCGGCATTACCTTCCCCTTCAGTTTTGACTCCCTTTTTTCTCATGACGTTAACAGTAAATTCCAAGAACTCCTGATCCGGTTGCATTGGTTGAATCCCGTATGCATACTTTTCCCCTTCCCCGAGTTCTAGCTCGAACACATAAGTTTCATCATTCTGATATTGTCCTGAAAGCTTTCTCCCTGTGATTTTGTCTACTAGTTCCATGTTCACTCGTGCATTTTCCACAAGGCCGCGGTTATAGGCAATAATCAGCCTCACTTGTTCAAATTCGGTATGAGGTTTTGCGAGCTTCTGTTCAAGCACTATCTGTGGTCGAGTGTCAGCAATTTCAAGATATTTGTTCAGTAATGAGAAACCTTCTTTGGAAAATTCCTCAAAATTCCATGCGTCGTACGGCGCCTGGAAAGAAGGCCGAGAGAAACTCACCATTTGCGGCATGTCCCCTTCCACATCGAGAAGCGTTACTGGGTCCAAAAGCAGCGCCTTTAATGATTGCCGTCGTTTGGCTGCATCGTGTTCGAGCCGTGTGAGCGCCAAAAACTCTCCCTTTGCGTCGTAAATTTCAAACCACATGATAAACGAATGCAGCCATTGTAAAAGCAACGGTTCCGCGTCTGCCGGTGCTGGTGCCAAAAGCGCTGAGTTCACGCTTTTCCACATCACCTTGGCAAACTGACTATTAAGGTCCTGCAAATTAGAATACGAGCCGGCAAAAAGCACGACATTGCGCTTATTGACATAATCGCTGGTAGTCAAGGGCTCAGTTTTGGTCCGTGCAAAATAAAATCCTCTTCCCAAAGGCGCGAGAAAATGGTCGGCAATGTCAATGCGATTGTCCGCCCGCACCGGAAAATGAGGGTGGTCTCGTATCTTTGTGTTGGGCGAGTGTTCGTCGAAGGATTTCGAGTCGGAAAATGCCGACACATCTTTCTCGGAATTGGCGCCCACTCGCTGACAAGGAATGTCAACGACCGCATCCTGCGCATTTTTGTTATGTTGAAATGGCTCATATTTGCACAAGTCCGGCACGTGAACAAACATTTTATAGTGGCACACCTTGATCTCCAGTATATCTACAATCGATGGTTGTCCACCACCATTGACATCGCATATATACACGACCTCAATAGTACGGGGCTGAAGAGTCACGTCACATATAGATCCATCGGTAATTACCTGTAGAATAGCTTTTTGGGACGAGTGATGCCTGAACGGAGCCGGTTTTTCGTCGATAAGCGTGGCCGAGCGCCACATTGTATCGAGCGCACTTTTGAATTGAGGTTCTGAGGCCTGGTTACGAAATTGCATTTTGGTCATGGACGCTTCCGAGAATCGCCCAAGTACGAATACCGTGCTAGGATGTGTGGGGGTATGTTTTTTTCCTCTTTCCTCAGCCGAAGCTCCTTCGTGATACTGAATGATTTTGTCGCCGCTACAGAGAGCATATGTCCAGTACATGCCCCGGAGTTCGTATGCCCAAACACACGAATTGAAGGGAAGCGCGTTCTGGATGATTTCTAAGGCTCGGCCCCTAATATCTGCCAGTGACTCTTGCTCGGCATTGGAGAGCTGAAGTTCTTCCTGTTTCTTCCTGATTGCCAGTTCAGGCTGGATTTCGCAAATGTATTGGTCGACAATATCAGTGCCATTTGAGGATGTGGGGCCAAGACCTAGGGGACGGCGTATATATAGATATTCGTAAGTCTTGGCGGATGCAATATCAGGTTCATTACTAGAAGCGACGAGTTTATCGGCGACTATTTGGGGGATATGAGAATCGAGAAATTTCACGTTGAAAGGGGTGGAATTCTCGGATAGTCCGGCCACGAGCCGAGCGGCAAGAGCGGCACTGGAAAAGTGCCAGAGGATCCTCATTAGGCTGTGCTACACCGTGTGAAATTTTGTCGATTGTGATAGAGATCGTTTCTTTTAATTAAAGGCCCTCGAATATTGATGGCCTCTTCGAAGGTGAGCAATTTTGAATAATCTCAAAGAAGATAACGGCCACGCTATCAGATTAAGACGCACTCCGCACTTCAGAACCTCTCTCTCGCGCGCCTTGGGAAAGGTGAGGAGGGTCCATTATTTACATTGTTTTTTCAAACTTAATACATATTTCAATTTATGATTATTTGATTTTAGTGATGAAACTGTTTTCTCTATAGTGAAAGCTCAATTTGGTAATGCAAGTTTTCAATCCACAAGATATATTAAGCCCTATGTCATGAACCAGTGTCGCTACTTAAAACTTACTCGGGCCACACTTGCATCTTCCTTTTAAATGAGTCAAATCGACAAACAAAACTATTTTGGTATTATTCAATTCTGTATTAAACTTCCGTTATTGTGCCACTGATATTAAGCTAGTTTCTCTTTAGTCTCTAGAAATAGAGGTTCATAAGGAGAGCTTTAGATTTTCATTCTAAAAGAGATTCAAACTGCCAAGCAAATGTCGCTTAATCCTTCTGAATAGGCATGTTATTACGACTATCATCTGCTTCGTTTTCTTTGAGCTCAAACTTGAAAAGATCCCATGTAATTTGGTCGGGAACTTGGGTGCAAAAATGTATGAAAAAATTGCGAGTAGTCACCTCGAAAAATGCAGATATCGAATTAAATTTCTTATTTTCATAATCACTCCTGGTTGTTTCTGAACTCGAGCTGCTTGAATTCTTTGCCTAATCTTCTCTTTCTCTTCCGCTCCATAACCTTCTCTCTCTGGCCCGCCCTCATGCTGTCGAACTTGGCCTTCTGGATCATTTTCCGTTGTTCGGACTTCTTCAAGAAGTATGGATTCACTTGCTCGCCCTTGCGCATTTTCAGCATCTGCTCCTTCTTGTGGCTGCTCACAATATTGTTGGCCAAATCTCGGTTTTTTAAGGTGTCCAACCGCGATTTGAGCGATTGCATCTCGAACTTGAGATTCTCTTGTTGCCGCGGCGTCATTGCCAGCAAGCTTTTCTTGTCCCGAAGAGTTCTTTGCATATCGTTGATTTCTTGCTGGCGGTATTCGTCCAAAAATGCGTAGTCCTTTCTGATGCGGTTCCAGTCCGCCTTTCCGTACGCCGCATCGAACCGGATATCGTGGTAAAGTGTAGACTCTTTCTGCATTTTCAATCCTGGAATTTCCCTAACTTTGGAAACCGGTCTTTTTGAACTCAGTTCCGCGGGCGCGTGCTTGCTTCGTTTCTGTTTGCTGGTGCTCTTCTTATTCTTTGCGCGCGATTTGCTGTCTTGTAGAAACTCGTCCAGATCAGAGCCAGAGTCGGAGTCGGAATCGGAATCGGATTCAGAATCTTCGCTCTCTGTTGATACTGGCTTTTTTGATTTCTTTTGCTTCTTACTCTGGTTCTTCTTCTTGCTTTTCGTCCCGTCTTCTTCCATTAGCTTCTTTTGCGCAGAACTCAACGCCCCAAAAGACAAGGACGAGTAGTCATCGTCACTCTCTTCCTGGAATCTATTTTTGGAAAGCACAGATCCAAGGTAGTCATCTTCTGATTCGGATTCTGAGCCCAAATCTGGTCTTACTCGTGAATTCATTAATGTTGATGCGGGGAAGTGAAAGGAAGCCTCTCAAGGATTCCAAGATGAGCATCTCTGCTGCCTGCAGGTGCATTCGCGTATATCTCCTAAGCTTAGTGCGGCAGTTGCAAAGGTTCTACAATTAGGAGTCTTACGGCAAACAATGTTTAAATTGACAAGAGGATATAAGTTTTTTTCAAAAAAAGCGTAAAGGTAGCCAAGAGTTCAGAAACTAGTCAAATAAGAAAAATTTCAGACAAAACACATCATGTCTGCACTCTTTTAAAGCCCGGTTTGTAACCTGAATACCTCTTAGGAGAATGGCTTTCAGGCCAGGAACTTGACTAGACATATCCTCCTTCGCCACCAGATCTTTTTCAAGTTCGGAGAAGTGGAACCTATTGGGGACATTTCTCTGTAATTCTCTGTATTTGAAGAAATTCCCTTGAAATGCGAAAATTTTTTTTTCAAAGAAAAAGCCAGGGTGATTTCATCCTATTATTAGCATAAATGAGTTTGTATGTTGGCATCCAAAAGTCATTTTCTGAGACTTTTAGTTTTGGTAGACAAGTTTACCTATCGTCAACAATCAGTCGATTTCTAATCCATATTCTATCGTATTGAAAATTTTGACTATCAAATAATTATGATCCATGTGCCTTAATATTCTCTTCTCCCTTGAGCTATTCTCTCGCTAGGACCGCTTGAATGAACTGCCGCTCATACATTTGTTTGTATATGGCGCCGTGTCGTGGTGCTGCTGATTGTGCAGTTCGCTTTAAAGTGCAGGCTCAATCAACATGACGTCAGTTCCCATAAAAAACGGCCGGGCCAAATAGCAAAAGAATCTGGGTCAAAAGACTACTATTACAAAAGAAAATCCCATGAGAGAATGATTCTGTAATTATTCAATGATCCCAATCTCTAAAGAATAATCTCATATCCCCTACTTTTGTTGCAACCATATTGCAGCTGCCACGTATTACGTATATTTTCATTCATGCGCCCAATTCTTAGCAGCTTCTTCCACTAAAAAGAGTCAAAGATCGGGACTCGTCTTTCGATTTCGGTCTTAAATTTTCAGTAGTTTTTGGCTAAATTTTTTTCGTTTCTGAATTGCTTTCCAAGCTCAATCATTTTCAAGTATTGGCCAATGGACTCGCAAGCTCCAGGCAACCCGACCTCGCACTTTGCGGTGCGCGCCCGAGCTCACCCGGGGCAAACTCAAGCCCTGGCAATAAAGAGGTATCTTCAGCCAATTTGATCGACTTGCAAATAAAGAAATGATCATAGCTGAATGTTCCTTCAATTAGGGAGAACTCTTTATCAAAACCTTAAGATTGCCTTCAATTTTTCAATTAATCTATGGATGCAACGTCTGTCGGCCCTGCTCATCCCGGGGCCGCACCCTTGGCTTATGTAAGCAAGGACCAGACGTGTCCGAGGCCGCGGGTCGCACGTTGCGGCGGACAGGTAAGCCATCACCGCGAGAAAACCGTCGACCATTTCTTCTCTACTGTTTCTTCAGTATTAGACTCAACCAAATTTCATAATGTTGACCAGAGTTGCCCGTGCCTCAAGAGTATGTACCGAGATACGCATATTTTAATCAGAGTGGTGGGGGCTTTTTGGGCGAAGAAGGGCGCTTTTTGTTCTGATGATCGAAGGTCCTGATGAATTTTCATTTTCCAAACCATGATGGGCCAGTCCCACGAGATCAATCCAGTTTATCGAAGTCTTGGGCAGTTTTGTTATGAAATGACCAGGTATCGTGTTTCGAATGTGGCACGCAACTGTCGGAGGGACATTGTCCATTGCTTAAGCGCCGTACCATGAGGCGCCAGAATGTGCAAAGGATTGCGCAATTGTTCACCAACGAATTGCTAATTGAGACGCTTTAGTGTTCCAGATCGTGAAATGGAAGCCCGCGTGGAATTTGAAAAAAGTGCTTTTGTTTTTTTTTTGAATCGCCCTTATTTTTCACACTCGGCACCAGCCCTCAGAATTTGCACTTCATTTCACAATTGCACCCAGGCCTTCAATCGATCATTTCGCAACTACCGCCACAAAATTGACCCCGTTTTTGCCTTCTTTTCTTTCTTTCACCCAGTATACTAACATCCAGGTTGTGCAAAAGAGATTCCTCTCTCTCCACGAGTACCGTTCCGCTGCCCTTTTGGAGTCCTACGGTGTCGGTGTCCCAAGAGGTTACGCCGCCACCACCCCAGAGGGTGCCTTCGATGCGGCCAAGAAGTTGGGTACCTCCAACTTGGTGATCAAGGCCCAGGCTTTGACCGGTGGTAGAGGTAAGGGTCACTTCGACAACGGCTTCCAGGGCGGTGTCAAGATGATCTCTACCCCAGAGGAGGCTCAGGAGTTGGCCTCGAAGATGTTGAACCACAAGTTGATCACCAAGCAGACCGGTGCTGCCGGTAAGGAGGTCACCGCCGTCTACATTGTCGAGAGACGTGACGCCAGAACCGAGGCTTACCTCGCTATCTTGATGGACAGAGCTACCCAGAAGCCAATGATTGTTGCTTCTGCTCAGGGTGGTATGGACATCGAGGGTGTTGCCGCCAAGGACCCTAACGCTATCAAGACTTTCTCCGTCGACTTGGACGCCGGTGTCACCGACGCTCTCGCCACCGACATCGCCTCCGTCTTGGGCTACACCGACGCTGCCATTCCTGAGGCTGCCAAGGCGGTGCAGAACTTGTACAAGGTCTTCATCGAGAAGGACTGCACACAGGTTGAGATCAACCCATTGTCCGAGACTCCTGACGCCAAGGTGTTGGCCATGGACGCCAAGTTGGGCTTCGATGACAACGCTGACTTCAGACAGAAGGACGTGTTCTCCTGGAGAGACCCTACTCAGGAGGACCCTGATGAAGTTGAGGCTGCTAAGTACGGCTTGAACTTTATCAAGTTGGACGGTAACATCGCCAACATCGTCAACGGTGCTGGTTTGGCCATGGCCACCATGGACATCATTAAGTTGTACGGTGGTGAGCCAGCCAACTTCTTGGACTGTGGTGGTACTGCTACTCCTCAGACCATCGAGAAGGCTTTCCAGTTGATCTTGTCCGACAAGAAGGTTAACGGTATTTTCGTTAACATCTTCGGTGGTATCGTCAGATGTGACTACGTTGCCGAGGGTTTGATCGCTGCCACCAAGAACTTCAAGTTGGACATCCCAGTTGTCGTCAGATTGCAGGGTACCAACATGAAGCAGGCCAAGGAGTTGATCGAGAACTCCGGCTTGAAGTTGTACGCCTTCGAGGACTTGGACCCTGCTGCCGAGAAGATCGTGTCCTTGGCCCCAAAGGCCTAGATCGTTCTCTAGATTAAAAGTTCGCTAGGTTATAAATAAAAATAAAGATATTATGTATTCAAATGAAAAGGCCTCTTGAAAATTGTTTTTTGGAAATGCCTTTTCCATCACAAGATGAAACCTTCGCGTTTAATCAACCTCGTGCTGTTTCACAGGGTTTGTAGTACCTTGGCGATTGGGATACCGCCTACACCTGAATGTCTGCAGTTTTGTAAATTTTAGAATCGATTATTCGGAATGTTTCTTTTTCTTGGTGCTGATCGTTTGATCTTGTATCCAGATTATATATATTCGTAACCTTCAATCCAAGAGATTGCAGCCATGGCGATACTTTTCACCACCTCCTCTTTTTATAGCATAAGCCGAAAGTCAGCGAAATGTGCCCAGCACAACAAAATATTTAAAAATTTCGAAAATTCACAAATAGATTTTATTTATATATTCATATCTTTCGAAAAACGTCCGTCAAGAATTCCAGTTTCCATGCGGGCCCGGCCAAGGTACCGCGCCTTGCCACCATTCGTCTCGCGGCCCACCTACTGACATTCGCGCCAGATAGAACTCATACGCATCAGCACATTCATCATATCCTTGATTAATCAAATTAACCTTCTTCCGTAAATCGTGCATATATGTTTTTGACCAGATCCGAATACGACCGTGGAGTCTCGACATTCTCGCCCGAAGGCCGTCTTTTCCAAGTCGAATACTCGCTCGAGGCGATCAAATTGGGCAGTACCGCCATTGGCATTCTGACCTCCGAGGGCGTGATATTGGGGGTGGAAAAACGGGTTACCTCCCCGCTTTTGGAGTCGTCGTCTATTGAGAAAATCGTCGAGATTGACCGTCACATTGGCTGTGCCATGTCCGGATTGACCGCCGACGCCCGATCCATGATTGATCATGCACGTGTATCGTCCGTGACGCATAATTTATACTACGATGAGGAAATGCAGGTAGAAAGCTTGACGCAGTCGGTTTGTGACTTGGCCTTGCGTTTTGGTGAGGGTGCTTCGGGAGAAAAGAGATTGATGTCCAGACCGTTCGGTGTGGCATTGCTCATTGCCGGTATCGACGAAAAGGGTCCGCAATTATATCACGCCGAGCCTCTGGGCACATTCTATAGATACGACGCTAAGGCCATTGGCTCTGGGTCAGAAGGTGCTCAAACGGAGTTGCAGAACGAGTATCACAAATCATTGTCCTTGAAGGAGGCCGAGCTTTTAGCATTAAAGATTTTGAAACAGGTTATGGAGGAGAAATTGGACTGTAAAAACGCCCAATTGGCCAGTGTCACGAAGGAGGGGGGCTTCCAGGTATACGATGATGAGAAGACGGATGCACTTATAAAGGAGTTGAACGCCTCGGCGACTGACGAGATGCAGACTACTGAAGCTTAATACAGCAAAACGGTTTGAGCATGGTCGTCATTCAAATATATAGTTTATGAAGAAGGAGTTCACGAAATTACAGAAAGATTGTATGAGCGTAGTCAATGCTTTGAACGGGAAGAAAAGATGTTGCAAGCTGGATCTTTTCTGGTCAATCTTGCATTAAGCCGTCTCTCAAGCCCAGTCTTCGAGAATTTCTTTCGCGTCGACTGGAAATTGAAGCCCATCACCTAAATCACCGAGATTTTTTCAACTAGAGCAGCGTACGAGGCGTTCTCGGTACTGGCATCCTGGAGATCGTGCGTAAATTGCTTGATCGCAAAATTAAACTCGTTCCAAAACTTTGTGATTACACCGTTCATGCCGTGAATCCTGGTTTTGATGAGCTCCTCATTGATCTCCGTATTTTTGAATTTTCCGGGGTAATCACGCGCAAACGCATCGAGCAACTTCTCGTTGGTCGAAATACATGTTTTCTTGAGTCGGCTGGTGATACCGGTGTACTCGGTCACGATGCGGAGTACGGTACGCAAATCTTCAAGAAGCTGGCTGTTCGTGATCATGGAATCTCGCAAAATATTACTGAGATAAGTGCCTATGCTGTGACTCAATTCGTAGGCATCGTAGTGGGTCGCCTCTTGACCGAATTTGATATTGGACACCTGCCTCTGTGAGCTCGACTTAATTTTCTCGTCGAATATACTGTTGATATTCCCCTGTTTCGCGAGTGGTTTTGATGCGTCTTTGAAGGGAGAAGTCGATCTCGTTGCTCTCGATTGTGGTCTAGGTTTCTCAAGCGAGGCATCGATTGAGGACACTGTATCCATTAGTTGATGGAAATTCGTGTCGACTACAAAGTGATCCACGTAATTCATGAGCTGGGTGACGAAGTTCTTCATACGGAAGACTAACACGCGGCTGCGCAAAACGAGTTTTTTTAATGGCTCGGGAAATGCTCGGTAGTTCCATACACTAGAGTACATCGTATCGCACCAGGCGGCATCAATGACCTTACTGGCGTATTTAAGCAACATCTGGAGCTTGAACACAAGCTGGAACTCGAAAATATAGTTTTCGCTGAGCATGAGATTTATAGGAAATGGCAACTCACAATCAATGTTCACGGCAGCAATCACGCTCTGTTTGTCTTTTTCCACATTACGGTGAGTTCTCTGGTTTGCTTCGGCGGTCAGGGCAGTGGGTGCTCGGAGCGATTGGCTTACCAATTTCTTGATCGCACTGGATGCCTGTTCGTCGCCCGCCACTGCGTTTGCGGCGTCAAATGAGCGAATACTGATAATTTCCTCGGAAAGATCATAAAAGTTATTGGAGTCCACGCTGAACTTCTGGAAGGTGCGGAGAAGATGTACAATGTGTGACTTTGTGGATAAAGAGTGTTTCGAGTTGAAGCCCGGCTTTCTGTTGCGGACCTCTCCAAGCGAAAACACCTCGTTGAATGTATCTATAAGCAAAACGGTAGATACTGCAGCCTTGTTTTTTCCAAGGTCATGGAGTGTTTTGTCGAAAAATGTATCTATCTTGGAAGACTCGCAGAGCAAGTATGTGGAGTGGAGGTTCGCGAGCATGTCGCGGAGGTGATACCCTCGGAAAAGCAATTTCAAGAGGATGTTATTGGCTCGATGGTAGAATTGCAAGATTTTCGAATGAAGATCCTGGGAGAATAAACTGGTGATGGGTTCCGGGCATGGCACGCTCGATATGTTTTCGGGAAAGTTTTCAAGAGTGGCACTTCCGATGCATCGTTTGAAGATGTTGAGAAATTTCCCGGTGGCGAGTATTTTCACCTGAAGCTCCTTATCCAAGAACCTGTCGATGAGCCCATCGATCTTGATCACGTACAATTCTTCCCAGTATCGTTCCACGTTAGCATAGAAAATGTTCTTTGGCAAATCGTTCTTCTTGACGAGAAATTCATTAAACGCGTCGTCAATTTCGCCCTCTGCGAGCCACAGGTTCAATAATGCAACATAGTCCTGACTGATGGCCTCAAAAATCTCCAAGAGAAATGTCAGCGACTTGACATCGCCTTCAAACTGGGCAATCCGGCTCTCGACGATGCGTAGCACAACCCCGCCTTTACACACGTCGAATGAATTTGGATCTGACGAAACATTTGCACCTAAGCTGACGTCGGTTCTGATCAGGTTGAGGAATGTGTCGAAGCGCGGATCTCGCGCGGAAAAGTCGCCCGCCGTTGCCAGCGACACCGACGTGGCGGTGAGAAAACGGGGATTTCGAGATTCAGTGTCTTCGTGTATGGCACATGCTATTTCGTATAAGTGTTTCATCGGATCCGCCACGGTGTTCTGGAGCTCGTTATCCATGGACGAAAGCGAGAAGTAGGGATCGTGTAAAAATGCCTGTTCAAACGACATCACGAGCCGGCGGAATTTCGTGAGAACTCGACTGATTTCTCCACATAGTCGCTGATTAACTCTACCAAAAGTTTGGGAGTTGTAGATTTGGGAAAAATTTGTGAGCGCCGTATAGTATTTGCCGAACCTCGCGAGTTTCTTCGTCACCGTTTTGAGACTTATATCTAGCGGTGCCGCCACCTTGAAGTCGGGCCCACGGATACGGTCGCGTAATAGCAAATGCTGATACTTTTCACTATAACGTACATAGTGGCCTTGGCAGCCCACGAACACGAAAATTAGATCCTTAGCAACCAAAGCTTGTTGCGTGGGAATGTCGGGTATTCCTGTAAGCAGCGCCGCCTTGATCAAGGATGGCGGCGCGCGGATTTTCGTAGCCAAATCTAGAAGCGCAGGTGTTTTTAGGGTGATGAGCCGCGGTTCAGACCCGTACGGGCTCGCTTCCATGGCAAGCAAATTTGTATTTGTGGAGTTTTGGTGAAAGCGGTGTTTACATGGGGACTGTACCTGGATGTTTTTGTTGATGTGTGGCTTTGTGTGCAGGATGGCGCGAGTCGAACCACGAGATGGGCTCATTTGACGGGAACTAAAGAATGAGTGCAGGGCCCAGAAATCCTTTCGAAATTCTCTGCCCCTTTCTGAATTCTTTTTCAAGGAAAGGTCTTTTTTTGGTAGAGCTGATTCTTACGATACCACTAAAGTTTCCCATTTCACTAAGGATATGGCGAGTCGCGACAGCATGGGGTGCGAGCTTGCAGTTGACTCACCCAAAGAAGATGTTTCACGAACAATATGCAAGAGAAAAAATTATGACTTATTTGAGTAAGAATATTAAATGTAGATGGTTTTGAAGGCTTAGATTCTGAAAATTCTTTTTTAATTCTTTTCGTGATATGATGGAAGTACTATGGAATATTAGGGGCGCACCCAATTTGCAGTCAATACTTCCCAAAGCTCTCATTCTGTCTTCCCATAAATTTATATAATGTCCTCATCAGATAGAGAAAAATCGTCCATCATTTCAGCCACGGCACGCTCTGCCTCCTCTTGTACAGCTGTCAAACCACACGCGTCCTCCAAATATTCTGTGCTATTGAGGCAATTCCGCACAAATTGCCACTGTCCCTGGTTGTACAAATCTATCACTGCTTCCGAACACGCCGAACAATGCTTGTATGCCGGAGTACTGAGTTTACTTTGTGTGAAATTGTGAAGAAACCCGCGGATCTGGTGCGGCGTCTCGCCAAATTTGGTCAGCGCATTATGGGGAGACCGGTGCTTTTGTTCGTGCTGAAGCAAAGATACCAAGAGTTCCACAGCGAGAGATGACGCGAGAAGCGCCCCACCAGGTCTCGTGACCGTACACATTTGATCTAGAGTACGGTCGGAAAGAGAATCAGTGGGGGCCACTACGTCATTGCAGTAGTAGCATCCGAGCCGATCCGGCATGTCGAGGGGACTGTGTCGCAAGACCAAGTAACTGTCAAAGCCAAGAGCAGCATTAATTACAATTTTGTTCATGGCCACTCCCATCACAGTGGGGAGCCACCGCGATTCCCGAGAATCCATGAGTAGAAAGATGACGTCGTGGCTGTGGAAAAGCTGTTTCAATTTCTCGTAATTACGATGTGCGTCCGCCTCTGTAGCATCATTTACCGGGTGTCCGATCATCGGGACCTCCATGTTGTAACCCGTAGATGAGACTCCGGGGAAAATCTCTTTGAGTACTTCGCTGGCGCGTGCCGCCTTGTGGTAGCCCATATTATTGTCGCCATAACAGTCATTGAAAGTAAATAGCGGCTGTCGCACGGGGTTCGAATACAGAATTCGTCCGTTATCAACAAAGTTTATTTCTCTTACTCCCCACCCCATCAACGCCCGTGACACGTAGCTACCCAATGTGCCTGCACCGAGCAAAAGCACTTTCTGGTTTTTGATGATCTCTAGATCCAAATCTGGAGCCACACGCCACTTCATGAGTTTCAAATTCAAGTCCACCGCCTGGTCGGCCAATTGTTTTGGGTCAATAAGCGAGCCCAAGTCTGCCAATTTAGGACCGAGTTTTCCTTGAGCGGTGCGCTCCCAGCCCGACACCTGCGGTTCGGCAGATGCGTCGAACTTGGGATCAAGCTCAATCTCGAGTACTTCGCTGCAATTATTTTTTCTGTATATGACTAATTGGATTTCTTTGACTCCTTGCAGCGCAAGCCAAAAGAGGTGGTTTTTGAGCTGGATCGAAGGATTTCCGTCGCCACTGAGACACGTGTCTACATAGATGAACGTCTTGCCCGCAAGAGAGCCTTGGTATTGAAAAAAATCTAGCTTTGTTTCCAACGCTAGCTTCTCAATTTCCGCAAAATTTTCGATCTCGCGGCTGGCCTTTCGAATGGACCAGGCAGAGTGAAGTACGGGGTAGGCAAGCCAATAATAAAACTTGTATTTCTTGAGATCAGAAAAGCACAAGAGGTAAAACTTCTCATCAAACGTGCCATTTCTCGCCCTCATCTCATCAAAGAGTTCGTCTCCCCATTTGCGAAGAAGTTCACGCTTATCGAGCGCCTTGAACTCTTCGATCGTGTTCACATTGTACAAGACTCCATTCACAGTGGCTGTGAGCGCATCACTCTGTTCATTTTCGAAGCAATTATGGTCAAGATTTATTATGGGCCGCTCATTAAACTTGGTCAATTTTGCTGCCTGTGTCATGAACCCGTGCATTGGTTTTGGCAAGGAATCCAACTTATACTCATTGAGTTTCTTACGCGATAAGGTAGTAAAGAAGGAGGAGTCGACGAACGACTGAATGGCCAGAAATCGAAGGGGCTTTTGATCCATTTTGGGAAGTGTGCAAGTCACTTATTCAATTTGTAGTAGTCGAACAATTGAGGAAAAGTTGAAGAAAAGCGGCAATATCTGGGGAGATAAGCTGTGGCGGCGGTGTTAGTTTCGTACAGGCTATCAAGGCAGCCGCACGCCGCGACTGGACTTACTGATTCTCTTATTTGTATAAATTAGAGGAGGTAATCCACCGAGTCAGAGCGAAAGCTTGTGAAAATTTGTCCTTCGATAAAGGTAAGAATAATAAAAAAACTTATTCTATTTTGAGCGACTGGGCGCTTGTGCGATTGAAGGAATCGGATAAGCTGTACCCCGCCTTTTCGCAGCCTTTCATAAACAACCAAACAATGTCAGGCCTAACAAACAAGGCCCGATCAATTTCAAACTTTCTAAAGCATCTTCTTATTTCTTATCTTATTAAACATGGTCATCAACATTAAACCCTAATTACCAATCTAACTATTCCAAAGTCATGCCGTCAATCTCGTCCAACAACTCGTCAATACCAATCTCCACCGCATCCTCATCATCGTCCTCTTCCATATCATCCTCATCCTCAGGCGCAGGTGGAGGCGCTTCGCCGGCCTTATACAAATTGATTGCCTGTCTCAACTCTTGGTCTTCCTCCAACTCCTGCAAGAACAATTCGTAGTCCTTCTCCGCACGCTCCTGTTCCTGTCTCGCTTGTCTGGAGTCGTCGTTGGCCACGATATCGTTGTGCTCACGGGCCATTCTCTTCAACTTCCACTTTCTGTTTCTATGCTTACGGTTACGCACGTAGTGCTTCTTGATAAGCACCACCTCTGCGGTGTTCTCGGCGTCCAATTCGTCCCAAAGTTCAGAGTTGAAATTGGTGTTCGCCAAGTAATAACCCATGACAGAATCACCGGCATGGAGGAATCCTCCAAGGTGAGAGCGCACATAGAACGTTCTGTCATTGACGCCCAAATCGCAGGCCCTGCATACGGTCACATCTGCCAACACGTACTTGCCCTTCATTTCACCGGTGGGCTCGACATCCAACACCACGAATTCCACAAGCTGGTTCACGTCCAAGAGCGATAAGAACGGCTTTTTCCAGTACTGCATCGCCGGCACTTCCGCAGTTTGCAACGTGTTGGGGTCCATGAATTGTAACGCATTGGTCACCTTGTGACACACCACGAGTCGAGAAATGTTACCCATCTGGTGGGCCAATTTCTTGGGGAGCACGACAAGATCGTCACGACAAATGGGGGCGATCTCGATGGAAAAGGTGAATTTGTACGAGGACAGACCCGACTGGGTGTCGATACTGACCAACTCCTCCGACCGCTTATTCTTGATCGGGGCCACGGCGGCCAAGAAATCCACCATTTTCGTGGCATGGTTTCTTGCCGAATAGAAGAAGTCCAATCCATCTTTTGCCTCCTGGATCGAGATGGTGTCCACGTGCGCATTATGCTTCAAGATCAACTGCTCCAAGTAAAGAAACGTTCTCTTATGGGCCACCTTCTGTCTGATCTGGACCGTGGCTCTCCATGTATTGGTGGTAAAGGACTTCGCACAGTCAGGACACTGCATGGCAATAACCACGTATTCAACTTCGAATGTCTGTTGGACAATGGTATTCTGTAACGCTTCGCCCTGTACCGTCAACTTAACTCTAATTCTTCTCGAGTGGGGCTCGGTCCATATAAACGAGGCGTCGACCAACCTCACTTTCGAAAGGCCTTTTAACCGGCGCAAGCAGATCGCCAAAAGCTCACGCGATTCCAATTCCGCTCTGATCCACTGATTAGGTGGCTGCAAGAACCGCTCACAGTTTCTGCAAAAACTGATGTTGGCCTCCCGGGGAATCCCCTCGGTAATATCCACATTGAGCTTGATACAGTCGTAACACATCACCAATCCAGAGGATCCGTCCATGGGCACTCCACAGTTGCAACAAAGCACAGTGGCCACACCCTCAGGGTGACTGTGAGGTTGTAATGGTGCGTATGACATTGTGAGGGAGAAAAATGCAAGGTTTTGTGGTATATGTAAGTATTAGCAATAATGAGTCCTTCGAGTGGTTTAAATTTCGATGTCAAAACCAATTATGTAAGAAATAATCTGGATCTGCGTTATTTAAGATTTCCGGCTTCGTGCTGAAAATAACAAATTCGGCTCTAAAGTTTTGCCACTAATTTGCCCTCGAAAGAAACTGATAGATCCTGAGGCATCGCGGAAAAAACCGCCGTCGCGATGAGCGTCTCTTTTCCTCCCGTCTCCTCTCCACAGTCGAGTGAAACACCCGTACCTCGCAAACTAAGTGTGCACATGGCGACGTGCACTGTTATCAGTTCACGGCGTCTAAACCAGTAAGTCGCGTCTCACCCAAAAATACACTCAATTTATCACTGATGGTAGACCGGAAAAGGGGTGCTGCCCATAATCTTGTCGAAGGGCCATCAAAACGAGCTAGAAGAGGAAGCAGGGTGAAGAGTGAGCCGGAAACTGATGATAATCTAGAGGAGGAAACGACAGAGCAAAAACCGGATGATCAAGATGAAGATGAAGAAGATGAAGACGAAGAGAATGATAGAGATGAAAACGACAAGAGTGACGATAATGAAGATGATGAGGAAGAGGACGAGGACGAAGAAGACGAAGAAGACGAAGATGTCTTTCAGGATACATTGAATGGCGGAGAAAAGTCGCCGAAGCAAGAAAACGATGATGAAAACAATGTATCCGCCCCATCAGCAGAACTGGATAATGGTGAAAAGACCAATCACGCTCACGCTATTAACGGGAACGGACATGCACCGAAAAGCACGACCAAAACCGATGATGGTGGAGATGACGACGAGAGCGAGAACGATGAAAACGAAAATGAAAACGAAAATGATAACGATGATAATGATGATAACAACGAAAACGAAAACGAAAACGGAAACGGAAATGAGGATGATGAAGATGACGATGAGGAGGAGAAACGCCGTATTACTGTATTCAATTTCGACGGAATGGAATACTCATTCAAAGAGCGTCCATCGGTGCTTGAGGAGCGCGAAGGAAAGATCGAATTTCGTGTGGTGAATAACGATAATACGCGGGAGAACATGATTGTGTTGACCGGCTTGAAAAATATTTTCCAAAAGCAATTGCCAAAAATGCCGCGTGAGTATATTCTGCGATTGGTGTATGACCGACTGCACCTCCTGATGGCCGTCGTGCGGAAACCATTAACTGTGGTGGGTGGAATTACATATCGGCCGTTCGATAATGGAGAATTCGCCGAAATCGTTTTCTGTGCCATCTCGCTGACGGAGCAAGTGAGGGGCTACGGTGCCCACCTAATGAATCACTTGAAAGATTACGTACGCGCCACATCGCCCGTGAAATATTTTCTTACCTATGCCGACAACTATGCGATTGGCTACTTCAAAAAGCAAGGCTTCACGAAAGATATTACCCTTGATAGACTGCGGTGGGTCGGATACATCAAGGACTACGAGGGAGGAACCCTTATGCAGTGTCTGATGCTCCCGTCGCGGCTCCGGTATTTGGACTCGGGCAAAATTCTTCTCCTACAAAAGGCCGCCATTGAGCGCAAAATTAAAATGCGCTCGTGCTCTCATGTAGTGCGGCCTGGCCTTCAGGTATTCAAGAACGCCAAGCCGGGGTTCAAGCTTGAGGCGCACGAGATCCCAGGACTTGTCGAAAGCGGGTGGCTGGAGGAGATGGACAAGTTGGCCCAAAAACCAAAGCGCGGTCCGCACTACAACTTCATGGTCACTTTGCTCCTGGAACTCACAAATCATCCGCTGGCATGGCCGTTCGCCGTGCCGGTAAACAAGGAAGAGGTGGGCGATTACTATGACGTGATTAAAGAACCGATGGATCTCTCTACCATGGAACAAAAATTGGAAAACGACAAGTATGAGTCCTTCGAGCAATTTTTGTATGACTGCAAGCTCATCTTCAACAATTGTCGGTCCTACAATGCGGAGACGACGACTTACTATAAAAATGCGACGAAGCTCGAGAAGTTTCTCGCGAAAAAAGTCAAGGAAAGTGCCGACTACTCACACTATCTCGACCAGTAACCTGAGAAAAGGGGCAGTGCCAAAAATTCGGAAAAATTTTCCGAGTTCAAAAAGTGGCCACCTTTTGTTTAGAGGTAAATGATACCGCTGATGACAAATTCCTGCACAATGCCCGGGGAAGTGCGGAGCGAGTGGCCGGCTGGACTCACCGCACCAAGAGGCTGATCAGCAATCGAACGACATATTCGACCATAGAATTGTTTGAAGAAGTGACTTTCACAAACAGCTATATTTATATCTCATCACCATGGCTCAAATTTATACTAGCGCTACATCGCCCGAGGTTGCACAGTCCGTCGCCTCTTTCGTTCTCAAACATCAGGATGAGGCCCTCGCCAAGACCGGCACGTTCAAGATTGCCGTTTCCGGCGGCTCCATGGGCAAGGTCTTGAAGGCCGGCTTGGTTGACAATGCTGATGCTGTCGGAAAAGTGCAATGGGAAAAATGGGAGATCTTTTTCTCCGACGAACGTTTGGTGCCATTGGACCATGCCGACTCAAACTACGGGCTTTTGCACGAGTCCGTGCTCAAGTTCATCGACGGCACCAAGCCCAAAGTACACACGATCGACGCATCTCTTCTCACGGGTACCGATGGACTTGTTGATGGCGCTGATGCCGAAAAGGACGAGGAGATTGCCCGCGAGTACGCCGCGCTTCTTCCTGCTGACTTGAAGGTTGACTTGGTCCTTTTGGGCTGCGGTCCAGATGGGCACACGTGCTCCTTGTTTCCTGAGCACTCTTTGCTTCAGGAGACCAAGAAGACCATTGCGCTCATTCGCGACTCCCCTAAGCCTCCACCTCGTAGAATCAGTTTCACCTTCCCCGTATTGGCCAAGGCTGGTGCGATTGCCTTCATTGCTGAGGGCGAGGGCAAGGCGCCAATCATCAACGAGATTTTCAACGACCCGCTGACTAAGTTGCCATGTAAACTTGTCAACGATCTCGATGTGCCAGTCTCGTGGTTTGTCAACGATGCCGCACTCACTGGTATCAGCGTCCCGGCCTCAAAGTACTAATGAGTCTGATGCGGCTTTGAGCGGTATTTACATAGATATATTATAGGACATGATACAGAATGCATTTAATGATAGAAGCGGGACTTAATGAGCTATTAATGTAGAATTGCAAATTCAATTATCGTTCACGGCGCATTGGCAACAAATCTTGCCGTAACCAAAGCCATTTTGTTTTCTAGAGCTTGTGAATGCGAAAATTGTGTTTCTCGTTGCTTGATTTATATCGAATTTGTTAGTACAATTACTTCAGTTGGATGATTTTTGAAAGAAACCGTGGTTTCTGGAGTTTAAACCAGACTTTCTGCTCCCAGAGATTCGATGGTTTGGATTTTCTAGGCGGAAGTGCCCGGCTTGCTATCTAGACTAATTCGAATTTTATTTAATTGGCAAATGCAAGAATGATGATGTCGGAGTTAGATTTCAAGAAAGACAATACAAATTTTGGTTTCATACTAAGAATTTCACCTCAGCAGTGAAGCAAGACTAAATCTTATACCGAGATTACATTAGTATTCTGCCATGAATTGACTTTGAACTCTCATTGTTTCACCAGTTCCTTTACGGTCCTTTCAGTAGCGCTAGAAATGCTCATCGAAAGTCAGATAATGGTCCTTATGATCCTCATGATTCTCTCTCATGTTAGCTGTATGCTTCTTGACATATGGTCGCTTACTGATCAATATTACAGCTCAACTCGCAAAAATTGCTAAGCTTTTTCCTGTAGAGCTATCTTACTTTCTTCGAAATGGTAAGTATTTAAAGCTTCACTTTTGCTAAAGCTGCAACCACATGTGCTTCAGAAAGCAGAGACTTCAATTGCGGACCCGAGTATTCATACCGCCGCATCGCCTCGGCAATTACCCACCAAGACACACCGGTGACTCGTTCAGTGTAGGAGCAGAAGTGCGCCGTAATCATCAAGCCCACTTCCCTCAACTTTACTTTATCGGCATCCCGAGATAAAAGATGCATTAATGAATTCACGCCCAAAAACATGAGTTGAGGAGGAATTTGGCTGCGATACTCCGAAGGCATCGCATCGTATAGTTTCACCTGAACATCCGGACAGCTCTGAATTTGGAATACCAAATCCGGATTCAAAAACATCAATCTGATCGAATTCAATCGATTGAGGGCTAACTTTTTGCCGCAGGCATGACACTTGATATCCAACTTTTTCATCATCATTTGAACAGTCTCGCGCTCATTCTGCTCCATCGAATCGATGTAGTCGGACGTGATATTACCTCTCACAATCGTATAGGTAACAAGAGCAAATATGTCATCGAAGCTCGCTTGGGCGGCAGAAATTGACAAATTGATGCGCAATGAAAGAAATTCACTGTGGAAGGTCAGACATCGGTGCTGGTCAATCCATTTTTTGATCGAATTGTGAATAGGGAGAAAGTCGGCACTTTGCGGTGTCTCGAGTTTATTCATTGCCGACCTAAAACTGTCGACAATTGAATTTTCATGGCTACATGTAGGGATGCCACGATCTCTCTTCTGCAGATCGATTGCATGGCCAAAGACATGGAAGAAGTCGACATAGGTGACTTGCCCGAGTCGCTCGAGAGTCTCGCTGTCGATGGCACTCAAGTCAATCTCAGGATGAGGAGATGGTGATCCGTTTGGCATTTTTTGGAAAAAAGTTTTACTGCAACGAAACCCTGAGGAACTTTGGAGAAAAAGGGGTCATTTGTAGGAAACGGAAGGAGAACAATAGACCTAGATAAAGTGCGAGAAGAACAAAGGCGGCGAAACATTGACGATCTCCGTATCAGACCCCGGCTTACTAAAGAACGTGTTCGTGGATAAACCGATTTTCTGTTTATAGATAGCTCACTTGTTTTCTGCTCCACGATAGTGAACACGAGAAATATTTATATAACAATCAATGCGAGCATGAAATGATCGAAAAATGTTTTTAGAGCTGTAATGAAAACAATGCTTCGGCCAAGCGTGAAACAGGAAGGTTAAGCATGAAATGGATATACCAATCGGGCTGTTTTTCGCCGTAAGGGGAAGTCAGTACACTAACAGGCCACGTGAAAGTCCATTGGTCTCACACTTCGACTCGTCACATAGCCGACAAAATCAAAGAGACGCATTCTTTGGCCGATGGGAGGTCGGCGAAGCTAGCTAGGAGGACTCATGATTACTTTCCTTTGGTGAGTTACTTTGGTTTTTCACTAAGTAGATGGAGAGAATGGCCTTTTTGATCGATATTTTAGCGATAGGTGTGCGCGCTGACTTCTGTCAAAAACGAATCACATTTTTTTAATAAGTCGATATTATATTGAAAATTACGTGACGTTTAGCTATTACGTTCCAGTAGGGATGAGCAATTGCGTAAGTATAAATTTTGCAATGAAGTGCGAGAGATATGTGGAATTGAAGATATATTATCGGTTGGTCGTGTTGGCTTTACAGTTGAATCAAAAGATGAAGCATTTTATGAATTTTGGCTTATGTGAGGATCGGGAACACGCAATTCGTCAAACAAATTCCACACTAGGGAAATTCGAGCAAGGCCGATCTTTAGCAGCCCATCTTTAGCAGCCAATCTTTCGCACCAGTGCCTAAAAGCGGGCACTTTTGGAATTTACCGTGCCCTCTTGAATTACTTGATTTCTTTTAAGCCTCATATCATATGATGTAATTTCACTTATTTCAAGCAACTGAGGTCAATTTGATTTTTGACCTTGGTGCTATTGCTGCTCAACATCCTTTTCCGTAAACTTTTTATGTGAAGATGGATAATCATCCATTGTCTTCAGGGTAACCTGCTTAAGAAATAACGTTCACGTCTGCTTCATCACTGTCGATCACCGGATGCTCTTTGTGTCTATATTTAAAGCACCAACATATTCTTTCTCTAAGGCTGTTTCGAATTCGTCGTTACAACTGTCGCATGTGTAGGTGCCGGTTGTGGCGCTAAGGAATAATGATATCTTTTAAGGACTGATCTTCCTGCTTTGAGTAAACCTTTTAATTCCCCTTTTGTAAGTTTTATCTTGTTTCTTCTCGTATGGTCAAAATCACGCCTACGACACCCAAACATGAGCTCATGAGGCGTAAGATCCTTTGGTAGCCCATCGCATGTCGACATGTTTATCGCATTCATCACAAAACTCATTGAATTATGCCAGTCGGTTCGCTTGAACTGACTGCCCCAAAATTCTATCTTGATCTTGACCATGTGATTTCCTTGCTCTATGAAGCCTTGTGACTGAAAATGCTTAGCCTGACCATTGATCAATCTCACACCACGTTTGCGAAGAAGCCTGGCTACTGCGGATTTGAATTCCTTCCCGTTGTCACATTGGATCATTCTAGGTGGACCCATGCTGCGTATGAATTTGTTGAGGCATTTGGCAATCGGCACTGAATGATTTGCTTTGAGCGCATAAAGCCATGACATCTTACTGAACTGATCTTTCAAGTGCAAAACCCATTTGTATTTTCCAGAAGGAGCATGACGGAGGTCGATTAGGGCCATCTGGATACGTTCCATCGAATACTCAGGTACAATAGGACAGAGGGGGTCCCTGTCACTATCCGCCTGTATTCCATTGCATTTATGACACATATCCATAAACCAGTTTACGTCAGATCCGGTTATCCCGTGATAAGCAGCACTCAAACTTCTCCAAGTTTCCAGGGAATCAGCATGGACATGAGAGATATGAAAGGTTGTTATCATATCTGCCACTTTTTCCAATTTCACCACAAATTTTCTGCCTCCACCTGCTGTGTAATGAAGCGTATCTTCATTCAATCCATACCTTTCGCGAACTTTTCGGCATTTGATTGAGAAAGAGTCTTTTTCTTTCCTAGTCATATCGCGAGGAAGGACACTGGGCGCGTCTCTCAAAATTGCAACATAATCGGTATACTTTTCACTTGTAAACGCTCGTGTGCGCTCCGGGCCCAGCAATTTTTGTTTAACAAACGCCTTCTTAACCAGATCAGGGAAGCACGCTCTCAATTCATTCTCCTCTGCCTCGAGAGACGGCGCCTCGATCTCATCATCACCATTATCTTGTCCTAAGGGTAATGTGTCCTCGGGCTCGGAGTCCGTGAAATCCTCGAAAACTTCGTCAACATCGTCATCGGGCTCATACTGTGATTCATCAAACTCTTGCTCTTCGTCTGATTCATCACTGCACCACTCATCCAGGCTATCTTGAAATTCATCTCTAAAAAAACCCTAATTCCATCATCGTTTTTATTTATGTTCGGATTCAATCAGAAATATCAGATAAATTGAAACAGAGTTTTTGCCTCGCGCCATGCGGACGCGTCCCCCCTCAGCAAGCCGATATTCGAACTCACGTGATGCAAAGCGCGTGGAATGAAGTTCGTCCTGAGCGACATTTGGGTATTGCTATGGCAATTCTACCATTTTTTTAAAAATCAGACTAGGATCTCAAATAGGCAGGATTGAAAAAGCAAGCTTTTGTTCGTGTATCATTTTGGGAAATACGCCTCTTTTCGCGCTCAGCTGCAGAAAAACTGGTAAGAGACAGGAAATCGAGCGGTGACGAAATCTGCTGGAACGGATGTTAAACTGGCCCACAATAAAATCTGCGCGGGATCTCTTTTGGCAAGCTCGTCTTGGTGAATTTTGCAGCCCTCCAGTACTTTTGGTAAATCGCCCCTATTAATTAAGCAAGCTATTATTTATGATGAATTTGAAATCTGTTTCAAAAAGATAAAAATTTTCGAAAATTTCCGGATTCTTGGGGTCTCTAAAAATTCCCTCTTCGATATCACTTCGACGTGTTTGGGGCCGGCTCGCGCGGGGCCCCACATCTCGATCGATACTGCTCCCTCTTAAAGAAAAATGGGTACGTCTTTACCCCCACGCAATTCCTCCAATTCCTATGCGAAAAAAACCACTGTCTCTTGCTACTAACTCTACGGGTCTAGGCGTAGCACTCTGGCTTTGCCCGCGCAAAAACACTCAGCTCTATGATAAGTTGGCCATGCTTATGAGCTCGCTCGCCACGGTGTTTCCCGGCCAAACCCCCAGCTTCGAGCCCCACATCACCATCACAACGAACATCGCAGTAGACTTGGACAATGCGAAAGATGACGTCGATAGGATTCTTTCTGCGTGCTGTGCCGCACTTAACTCGCTCCCGCGAGATGCTGGTGCGGCGCCGTGGATCCGCTTGGGCCGGGTTGCCAGCCAGAAGAAATTCTTCAAGAAATTGTATTTCCAGGTACAAGGTGATCCCAGACTCATTTCTTTTGCCCGCATTGTGCGAGAGCTCTTTGTAATTCTCCCGCAGAAATCCGAGTTGGAGCACAAGGTTAAAAACCCCCATTTATTTCGTACAGATAGCGAGGGAAACATCGTTAGAAGAAAGAGTATCAAAAGCAAAAAAGACATTAAGCCAGAGAAAATATATGTAGAAATCGATAACGCCAAGATCCAGCAGGAACTGGCGCTCGAGGCTGCGCAATGGTCGGTGGCCGAGTACGACCCGCATCTTTCGCTTGTATATAGCAATTTGCATCCGATCGATAATGCTCTATGGCACACGATACGTTCTCGGGTATCTGACTTTCTTTCGATCGAAGATTGTGATCTGACCGAGTGGGATGTGGAGGGAAATGGGCTCTCATGGGACGAAGGCGTGTTGAAGTTGGTGCTCTGCGAAGGCGACGTGAGCCAATGGCCCGTGCTTGGATCCGTGGATTTACATACCCTAGGGTAGATTATTAAAAGAGATGATTGTCGAAAAAGTATAAGGTAATCTTTCTGGAGTCATACACGATTTTAAGATCACGCTTCTTGTCGTATTCTGGGTTTTCTGAATTGGCCTAATTCCATGGAGGTCGCAATTCATCCTACAGATCTATTGAAAAAATGAGTGGAACATGAGACAAGGTGCTCAAATCTACTTCATACATCTTTAGATCAATCCTTCATACTATTTGCCATTCAAAAAAGCCGCTTTAGGTCACAGCCTCGATAATATACCTTACTATGTAGGAGCCTCAGGCTAAGATTGCGATATCTGATAGTGATCACAAAAATTCCTTCGGGCCGTGCCACTTTTGCAACCATTGCCCAGTTTCATCGATTCTCCAAAACTTGGAATTCTATTCCATATTCTATCAATTTGAATGCGACAAAAAAATTCATAAAAAAACATGTGCTGACTGCCTCTATAGATACTTCCTGATACCCCTTTCATCTTCCCCTCATCGTTGCCCTGCGCGCATTGTTTTCATCGCGACGCGCGCCAGTGGCCCCAACCGTCGGCCGAGCCGATGCACCGGTGCTAAAACCTTGTTCCTCTTTGTAGTAGAAACCACGCATAGAAACTTGTAATTAGCCAAACTTTGACCCTCGATGTCACTGAAAAATACCAGTGTCCAGGTCACAGACTCGGTTCTCGCGACGCTCCGGCCGGCCAAGAAACTCGCCTTCCACGAGAACGCGTCAGTGACAAGTCTAGATTTCGACGGCACGGGTAAATATCTTTTAAGTGCCGGCGTCGACCGCACGATCCAAGTATATGACTGCCATAAAGGCACGCGTCTCAAAGAAATCCAATCGCAGAAGTACGGTGCCCATCTAGCCCGCTTTGCGCACGACGACTTCTCGTGTCTCCATGCCTCGGCACCGGCGCAAGCAGGTTCTGACCACGACCACCTGATCCGTCATCTCTCGCTCACAACCAAGAGCTATATACGATATTTTCGAGGCCACAAAGATCAGGTCTTGCTGCTCGAGGTGAATCCTGTAGCCCGAACGTTCATCTCTGCGTCGGCCGATCATACCGTTAAAACATGGGATCTTCGCGCCCAGTTGCCTACCGGCAATATTGGCACGGGACAAGCGGCACTTGTAGCATACGATCCTCACGGCATTGTATTTGCCATAGCAAAACAGCCACTTTCGGCGTTTGAGCTGGGACTGGTGTCGTTGTATGGGGTTTCCAGTTTCGAGCGAGGACCATTCCTAACCAAAGACGTGCCTGGAACCGGTACAGAAACATGGACAAAGCTTGAGTTCTCCAATACAGGAAAGCACTTGCTCATTGCCACCGATCTGCCCCGACACTATGTATTGGACGCGATGCTGGGAGCACTCCTTGCTACTTTAACAGTAAATATCCACGCAGCATCAAATTGGATGCAGTTTCAGTATGTGAGCTCGGGTTCTGCGTGCTTCAGTCCCGACGGAAAGTTCGTTTTCGCTGGTTGTGTGTCTGGCGGCATGGCAATCTTTGATCTTGGCTCGTTAAGAAGTGAACAATCCCAGCCAGAAGAATTACGTCCTTTTTGTGTTCTACCGAGCAAACACGGAATTCCTAAAGTTGTGGCTTTCAACCCGAAAATGTTGACATTGGCCTCGGCCGATACAAATGTGATTTTATGGACCGCAGAATCAGACGATTAGTGTGATTTGAAAATGGTGAAGGACACGACATACTTCTGCAGATGGATTTCGGAAATCGAGGGAAAAAAAAACATGGTCACTTACCGAAATCTCGTCTCTTAATAATACAAAACCAGATCCTGGCTCTTTTGATTGCTGGCAAATTTCGTCATGATCGCAACTCCGAGCGCTAATCCCAAATGACAAGAAATTGCCAGGATACTCCGACAACTCCTGAGTTCTCGAGTCAGCTCTGACTCCCTGCCTCATTGGCACATGAGAAATACCATGCCGAAGAAATCGAAATTTCTCATGCTGAATTTCGCAGGATCATCTCCTAGCACATACTTCAAGAAGTCTGACGGATAATCTTTTACTACAATGTCCATCATTTGATTCTTTGAGTCAGGAACACTTCAAGCATTTTACTAGAAAATACGATCCATTTATTTGTCAAATGACAGTATTTAAACGGTCGCAAGGCTTATCATGTACATACAAAGCCTTTTGTCTCTTAGCTAGATTAATTAGAGATTGGTACAAAAAAGCAATTCTTTACTTTTGACCAATTAGATTTATAGAATAATTGAATGATCTCTTAGAAGTTTGTTCTAAAAATTCCTGACGCTGCACCTGCTGAAATGCGATGCCTCCCACTGCCAAACGACGATGACTAGTTGAACATTCTAAAGACTTTAAGTTCATCTTCATAGTTCTCTTAATTCTTGATAATTTCTGGTGCATTGTAACTTTATTTAAAGAATTTGGCCTCAGGATTGATCAAAGACGGAATATCGTAAATGGGAGCTGCAGCTTATCGCAGCGCGGTTGCATACTGGATTAACTTGCAATTGACGAAAACTTTTGTTTACCCTAAATCATTTCGATTCAAAAAAGCTTTTATTCTTCTTCTTGAAGCTTTTGTATACATTCAAATGATGGCAAAAGACGATATATGTATTCTTCGATTTATTGTGCCCTTTTTTGACAATGCGGATTATAAGCTATTGAGACTTTTGGACTTCAGGAGCTGAAAAAGCGTCAATTCCAAGCATACTTCGAAAACGTCTATCGCTGAAATCACTCATTTTTTGGCCTTGACACCGCTTTAATAGAATTTGACATCTGCCGGGACTAAATCCGGCTCACATCAGCATTAAAAGTCGCTTCTCGGACGATACATTATGGCCCAGTATTAGTCTTTCTCGCCTCAATTTTCATGTATTATATCGTTAAAAGGTTTAATGAAAGTTGTTTGTTTCATATAAATTAAGAGCCCGTTTAGTCTGTCCAATTGCGGTACTTGCAAGATCGGTCGCTTATCTTTCTCCATGGAATATGTTTTTTACAACATGTCTTTGTCTGTCGATGTCTGTAATCTTTTCAACAATGTCAGGCTATTCTTTAGTAGCTAAGATCTTTTCGTGTCAGAAAGATGAAACCTTTTGTAACGAAAGGGATCAATTTGTTAATAAGCCTTGACATCTCACGGCGAATAGCACCGAGAAAAATGATTCTGCCCTTTTCATGCACGAAGGGACCCAGTTTCATTCTCGAACAAATCTACTGAAATTTTCTAATCAAACTTTCAGAAGCTGAAACTGAAGATATATGATTAGCTGAATTACTTCTATGCTTCTTGTTAATGGTTCAATTTCCATTCACCGCTTTGTTGCAGACAATGGCCGGAGTGTAGCGTATGATTCTTGCCAATATCTGAGTGGGTACGCTTCGTAGTGCTTACACCTACTGTGAGAAAAAGCATCAAATTGATTCTATCGTGCCTAACTAGGAGTGTTGTGAGGCTGCAAATCGCGTCACAGTTTGAATGTCGATATCATAGTCTGTATGAAAAATGTCATGGGGGCATCATGCAATGACATATCTCCTACTAGAAAAAAGATATTTATCCAGAAGAAATTTCCAATGATGAATTTAGAAATCGGACTTGTATCGTTACGTAATCCAATGTGTTCTCAAATCCAATAACATATTGCCATACGAACATCATCCTGCAGCCGTGTCGTGCCAATATGGTTTTCGTGGTGCCAATACCTTAGGCCTGGCGACAACACGTTTCCTCAAATTCAAAACTTTCAGCTCCTAGAATTTATAAGTCAAATTTCTTTTTCAATTTAATGTTGTTCACGGGATTCCATCATTGTTCTTTTCTTGATAAGACGATGCGCGCCGCATGCGAGCAACATTTTGCGGGAGACTGCACTGGCCCGGGATTTTGAACGATCTGACGCCTGTCGCATGTCTTGGCACGGCGCAGCGCGGCAACCACCACAAGCCACTGAGGCAATACCCAAAGAGGAAAAATGGCGCTGGCGTGGCCCGTTTTGAAATACATCCATATTTTTTTTCCATACTAAGTATCTTTCCTAAAGTTCTTGAAAGTAAGACTGATTAATTTATACTCCTTCTTTTTTGATTGTGGCTGGGATTAGATGGGGGCTGTTTCTCTGTGTTTCCTCATTTCCCGATCTGGCGGTGTGCGCGGCGCGGCGCCATGTCTATCACATCTGGGACTGTCTGCTTTGGGCTCGTCTGTCGCTTAAACTTCGTCTCACACTTTCCACTCTTCTTTTGACCCACCATCTTCTCATCATCCCCAAAATTCACAAATGAGTACTCGCCGTCACTTGTACGTGCCACTTCCTGGCATGGACGACGTACAGAAATTAAAAACCAATTTCGGCGCACTTGCCCGTAACCGTAAACTTCACTTGGTGTTGGCCTCGCTCGCGTTTTTCCTCGCCTTGTTCCACGGTCTCACCAGCCAGGGCGTTCACATCGATTTGTCCCGGGAGCATCCATTCGAATTCTCTTATAATACCGCCCAGGAAATCGTGTCGCAGAACCTTGTGGTTTCAGATATTCATATTCAGAAATGCTTGCGGGGCTTCGCGTGTCCGGCGCCAAAGGGAAAGAGCTCCTCGCTGGCGTTTTGGGAACGCATTCCCTCAAAATTGAATCTCTTCGCCACGTCGTATCTGCCATTCAACTACTATATGTACTTGGAAAAAAGTCCTGTTGCTGAGACCGAGCGCTTTGTGGTCGATCTCCAGTTCACACCAACGCCGGATTTCCCCGATATCGTGATTGAGAATGTAAAACTTCTTAAACACCAGATATGGAAAAACGGCTACTTGTGGCTTCATTACCATGAAACTGCCGATTTCAACGTACCCATCATCAGAGATGTGAACGTATTTTTCGGCAAGGACGACATGAAGGACTCGAGAAAACACTGGCGCTTCAACCCCAACATGCTTCCACTTCCTGGAAAGCACCTGCTTGATGTGAAGATCTCTATGTTGGCCGTAGCTGTGGTCGACGAAATCCACATTTTGCAGCTGGAGCAGGATTTCGATACCATCCTTAAGAAAAATGAGATTCTTACTACGGCAACACCTAAATTCAAGATCATGCAGCTCAGTGATTTGCACATTGGCCAGGATACCGGTGCGTGTTTCGAGGAATGCAAATTCGATATCGACACGCTTCTTTTCGTTGAGTCTGCCATTCAGCAGGAAGGCGATGTCCTGCTTATTATGATCACCGGTGACATGATCGATTCCCGCCGCACGGTGCACCAGGAACTGGCGATTTTGAAGGCATTATCGCCAATTTTGCAGGCCCATATACCGTTTGTGTTTGTATTTGGTGATACTGACTACAATAAGCATGACTACGTATCGAAAATCAACATGATGAACTTTATCGCGTCGCTTCCCGGATGCTACAATAAGAAGGTGATGGACTTGGACCATAGGCTCCACGGCTTGTCCAACGGAAATTTGAAGGTGTACTACGCCGCCCAAGATCAGAATGGAGAGAAGAAGAATTTGGAGACACTCGCGTCCCAGAAAGCCAGCGCGCTCATCACTTACCTTGACTCCGAAGGTCAGAGGGTAAGAGACTCGCAAGCCAATTACGTTTATCGTATCAACCACAAGCCTAGTGCCGATACCGAACACAAGCTCATGTTTCTTCACTATCCTCTCCCCAACTTCCGTCCTGAAGGAGCAGTGAAGTTGATTGGAAATTACAACGAGAAGCACGCGTTGGTCACCAAAACAGATAAGAAGTTCTTGGAGGACATCAAGGCCAGTAAATATAAGGTAGTCGCTGTGGGCCACGAGCACGAGAACGACGCGTGCATTTGGGAAGAAACTGACGGTAGAAAGGTGCTTCTTTGTTACTCGGGAGTTACCGGCCAACTGGGTCAGACGCGTCTCAATCCCGCATTTGAGCGCCGTCTCCGCGTGTTCGAGCTTGATTTCGAAAGCGACAAGATCTATAGTTGGAAGCGTGATAAGGAGACGACCCTCGACCCACAAGAGATCTGGTCTGCAGAGGAGCCGGTGAAGCATCGGTGAAAGGTTAAGACTGAGAATCAGAAGCGAGGGGAGAAAAGGTTTTTTTTGTTTTCATAAAGCAGCCGTGAAATATAGATCACGTGAAATCATGTATTTATTTTAAGTATTATTTTAATACGCGTTTAGAGCCTAGCTTTTGATTAAAAAATCTCGAGAACTTCCGAGAATAAATAAGTACTTACATGGGATTACTCAAAAATTTGTGAGAAATTTTGAAACCAGAGGTAATACACGGTCAAAATAGACAGCAAGATCCTTCTCGATGTTTCCTCGTCTCAGACCTCTTCATTACCAGTGGACATGGTGGTGAGACCAACGTATTTAGATTTTCTAAAACAGGCACTCTTTCTTTACTCTCCCGTTCTGTGCTGCTCAAGACGAAGCTTTTTAAACTGACGGTAATGTAGCAATTGGGTTTATAAACCTTACAGACGCGCGTCGTGGCTTCGCATGCCTAAGCAAATGCGTGCAAGCCTCTGCTTTTCCAGATCTGTGCAGGATGGCAGTGTTCATGCCAAGGATTAATTGCCTTTAAATTAAGAAAAAAAAAGAATTTTTGGACACAGGTTTTTAGGCTTTCGCAGTCACTACCGCTTTTTCAATAAAGGGGAGGAAGTGAATTGAATAAACTCAATGAACGCGTGATGACTTCGTCATGCGCGGGTATCTCGGCTCTCGGAACAATGAGTGTCTCATGTCGGGTCGCGCCAGATATCCGCGGCACGCGACAAGCTCCAAACTCCAATAAGAAAATTGAAGCGAGTCAATTCGAGACGTCAGATCTCACATCCAAAGAAAAATAGTCAGATCAAAGATTCATATATTCAATATGAAAAAAGGCTCTATGTAGATTTCTTATCGCAGTGATCTTTACGAGGCTTAGCTTTGCCGAGAGCAATACCGATCCCGAGCCTGGAGACCGCGCGCCCATCGTACGTCATATTGCACAGAAAAACATCCCGTCATTTCTCGATTCAGCACTTTTTATATTCGCTAAAACCACATCGAAAATGGTTTCCCTAGGCGCCATTGTGCTGAACCGGAAATTGCACTCGGTGTTGGCGTTTTTCGTCATTTTCTCCGCGTGCTTCTATACCTTTGGCGGCCGTGGCTTTGCTTTTGAACATGACCGAGCCGGCCGACAGGCGCATGAACTCACCTACGCCACTACGGCAGACATCTTGACTTCGGGATATATAGTGTCAGATGTCATGATCCAGCGCTGTGTGCGCGGAGTGGCGTGTAAACCACCAAAGGACGAAGGATCGTCGTACTGGGAAAAAGTGCCCACCAAATTGAACCTATTCCCTCGTCAAAAACAGGCGTTCAACTACTTGATGTACGTGCAAAAAAGCAAGATTTTCGAGACTGCGCAGTATGCTATCGACATCTCGTTTACAGACTCCGATAAGCCGCCCCAGCCAATGGTAGAAGGCGCCGAGTTCGTCATGCACAGAATCTCGTCACTGGGCTACATGTGGGTTCAGTACATCGACGCAGTAATGCCGCTGGTGCCGATGGTACGTGACGTCAATGTTCTTTTTGGAAAAAAAAGTATGCAAGATCCGCGTAAATACTGGAAAATGGTGCCTTCGAGAATCCCCATTCCAGGAGACTACGACATCGACGCTCGTATGTCGGTAATGAGGGCCAATATTCTTCAAGAGATTCAGATTTTGCAAACGGAGAAAGAGTTTGAGGAAATCTTGAAGAAAAACGAGTTGCTCGTGTCGCCACACTCGAAATTCAAGGTCATGCAGATTGGTGATATGGCATTAACTGATCGTGCTTACCGCTCGTGCGAGGGTGCTGATTGTAATAATGACGCGCAAACGCTCAAATATATCGAAAACGCCATCAAGGAGGAAGGCGACGTGCGGCTCATCATCATCACTGGATTCACGATTGGATCCGACGAAGAGGACCACCCTGAATCGGTAGTGCTCGAAGCTTTATCGCCAATTTTAGAATCGAGTATTCCTTTTATTTATGCATCCTCCGATGGAATATCTCACTGGGATAATCCGGCGGTGAGAAATAACTTCATCAATTTCATCGCCAGTCTTCCTGGCTGCTACAATAAGAACATCGCTGATCAAGATCACCGGGTTTTTGGCACGTCTAATGGAAATCTCAAGATTTACAGCCTTCCTAGACAACCGGCAGGCAGGTACGTTGACTATAACGCGGTGCTTTCAAAGGACGCGGATGCATTCGTGACTTATCTCGATGCAGTAGACTCGATGCTTGATCCGTCGCAAGGAAATTACTTGTACAGAATCAATAAAGGTGCACATGCGAAAACAGAACAAAAACTTTTATTCCTCGACCACCCTTACGTGGCCGACTACTCATTTTTGCTGCGATTCGATCGCTCGCCATTATCGGAAGATGAATTCAAGAAGTACTTGGACGATTTCCGCGTGAATGGATATAAGGCAATTGCATTCAACAATCCGCTGTTCCAGCAGAAGGACCTGGATGTCTGTCAGTGGGAAGAAACTGAAGATTCGAGAATTCTTAAATGTTTCCCTGGTGTCTCCGGCAACTTGCGGAGCGGCCCGAGCGAGAAACCTAAGAGGGAAGTGCGTATTTTCGAGTTTGATTTCAAACAAAATTTCATGGTCAGCTGGAGACGTGGGGAAGATCAGTCTAGTAACACTCAGCTCATTTGGGCTGGAAAACCCACGAAAGGTCAGAACCTTATAGAAGAGGCCGCAAATGAGGGAAATAATGCGAATGATGGCACCCCAGAATTCAAGGAGCCAATTGAAGAGGAAGTTGCTGGAGAATCTGAGAAAGGCTCCGAGAAGAAACCTACAAATGAGGGCAAGGAGGCAGAAAAGCAAAAGGGCGACGTCAACGAGAAGCCAGAAGCTAACGACGATGCAGAAAAGGCCGCAGAAGAGAACAAATTGGGATACGGCGAATCTGAAGAGCTCGATAAGCCCATCAAGGAAACATCAGAAGAGAAGGCTGGGGATAAAGCCGAAGAAAAGCTCGAGGAATTGGCCGAGGAGGCTGCTGAAGAAATGAGTGAGGCTGAAAACGAAATCGAAAAAGAGGCTGCGGATCAGGACATTAAAAAGGTCGCGCATGCACCAGTTGAATAAATGGTTCGGTGTATTGTACATGAAGATAATAGATGATAGACAATTGAAGAACACAGTGCTCACCATAAGATAGAAATGTTCCTTTTTACTCACGAAATTTTATTCAATTTATCTTCTCATGACCAGGCCAATCTCTCACTTTTCTCAATCGGCCAACCTTGACTGGATCGAAAAAAAAATTCAAAAAAAATTTCAAGCTTTGATTAAAGTCGGAAATTCGAAATGTGTTTAAAATGCCTGGGGTTGGTGTACGGGTGCGCATCTCATTGCATATGCATCGCATCTTTATCACAGATGAGCTGTTTAACGATTAGCCTAAAACCACTTACAAATAAAAGAAATTATGGGAAAAGCTAAGAAAACACGGAAGTTTGCTTTGGTCAAAAGGGCGATCAAAGGAAATGACCCTAAGTTGCAAAAAGCCTCAGCAAAACCAAAAGCAAAGGACGTAGAGCTCACGAAATCGGTGCCACAAGTCTCGAGTGCATTGTTTTTCCAATATAACCTGGCCATCAAGCCTCCATACCAAGTTTTGATCGATACTAACTTCTTCAATTTCTCGATCCAGAAAAAAATCGATATTGTCAAGGGGCTTATGGACTGTCTATATGCCAAGTGCATACCGATAGTGACTGACTGTGTGATGGCTGAATTGGAGAAGCTTGGACCTAAGTATAGAATCGCCCTCAAACTAGCGAAAGACCCAAGAATCAAGCGACTCAGTTGCTCGCATGGAGGTACATATGCAGATGACTGTTTGGTCAACCGGGTTATCCAGCACAAATGTTATATCGTGGCCACGAATGATGCCGATTTGAAGAGGCGAATCAGGAAAGTTCCGGGAATCCCACTAATGAGTGTTGGCGGTCATCTGTATGTGGTAGAAAGATTGCCCGATGTCTTCTAGTTAAAGTGGAGATACAGCGGAAAAAGAGCATTTTGGTGGAATGGGGCCAGCATGGACTGGTAAATCACAGGAATATTGCATTTTAATACGAGATGAAAATATCTATTGGAATTTTGCGTCGTAGTATATTTGATTGCCAGAAATATTGGGGAAATTTGAGGCAATTGCACGTAAGCACAAGTGCGCAACTTGAATTAATGTTAATCGAATTGTAAAAGAACTTAAAGTGCCACATATTGCGGCCGATGTCTGAGCAGAATATCAGGACAAACGTTCCAGGGGGTTTTCGGTTACGACTTAGACATATAAAGCCAAATCAATTCATCTCATCAATTATTCTGTGTAACAAAGTAAACTTCACCGGACGTCAATCCATCATGTAAGTCCGATCATCGTCTTCCATCAACGTGTCCAAGACCTCGCTGCTTGGCTGCGTGACTACACACAAATATGCAAGTTAAGCTGAATAATGTATATTAGTGTCCGTAAACTAAGAGTCTATTTTTGCGACCTATCCCCTAAATCAAGAGAGCGGCTGCTCCAGCAAGTGCCAACCCAGCACCAATAGAAGCGCCACCGAAAGGAGCAGCAGCACCGGCACTACTGGAGGACGAGGAAGTGGAATTGTTGGCGGCGTGAACTGCGGCTGCGACAGTGGCAATAGTGAAAACGTGGGAGCACTTCATGATAATAAACACCGGTTTTAGCGAGGGAAAAAGAAAAGTCTGAAGCCGGGCGGTAGGGACCTCGGCCGTCATTTATACTGAGAAAGTGTCGTTATCTTTCTTTTTTAGCCATTCCCCCACCAGCCTTGTTTCCTTATGCACTACGCGGCCACACTCTCCGGGTGTTAATTATGCGCGAGGCCAAACGGTTACAGTTTCTGGACCCTCTATACTCGCATGTGATATCAAGATTTCGAGATTTTTACGCAAAAGATCAAAAAGTTTTTTCAACAATGTCGTTAATTTTCTCATTTCTTTTTCAATGACATGATTGTTTATTCAAGTACACACGTGGCTTGCCCGTAATTGCGGGCACGCGCAGGCGTGAATTCGTGAACGGGCAATTTTTCTATCGAAACGCAAGGTGAGCAAATTCGCATGAAATTGTGCCCAAAATAGAAAGCGTTACCTCGTTTGCTTTCCCGATTCGGACGCAATCTCGCCGGACGTCTTCGGGCGAATTCTTTCCCCTCACCAAATTCCCAAGAAATTGCGTTCCCCCCACTAGAGAGGGCAGTACCGAGTTGCGCGCTTTTTTTTTTGTAGTGGGGGTGGCTTATTCTCCTCTGCGGGAATGTAAATTAGACTTTGAGCAGAGCAATCATACGATATTTGAATCTAGATCGACGACAGTTGTACCAATAAAAAATAGAAATAAAAGATTGGTAAAGGAAAGTCAAGTAAAAGTGTTGGAAAGCGCCTTGTTCGATCGTGCGATCTGGGTCAATCCGCAAGCCTCCAATTTTCTTTGCCTTTTGAGAAGGATAACAAAGTTCAAATGTTTCTTGCCATTTTTCGATAAGAAGCGAGAAAATTTAGTTCAATGTGGCCTTACGAAGATTAAAAAAGATATCGAAAATGTCACTTTCTCACTCTTGTCGTACAGGATACCATTCGCTTGCTTAGGGACTGTTCTAGACCTTTTTCCTTTCAAAACGACGTCGCGGCTGCGAAACAAGGCTGAAACCGGTGCTGAGCAATTCATCTCATTTATGAAAAAGCTTGTTTTTACTCGGAGATTATTGAAGCCAATATTCGATTACAAAGAAAGATTTCGTGGCCGCGATAAGCTTTTCGTATGTTCTCGTCAGTATCAGCTTAGCTATGCATATACTTTTGGCGTGTGACGCTCATTTCCTTAAAGTACACTGAGTGATGGCTGCAACACATGAGTGTTTCACATTTAATCCGATATCTACATCTGGAACTCCCTTTTTTATCTACTGTGTCTCTCTTGCGTTTGTGTAAAGTAAACGAATCTGCTTCTTTTCCTCCTCGTCTTAGCTCATTGAGGCACCTCTCGTTTCTTCGCTGACCGAACTTCACTATTCCAACTATATTCACTCATTTACAATCTTTATCACACTCATTTAACCTTTAGCATATCTTGAATCAGCCCAAAAAACTAGGAAATGACTAAGGATACCGGCTCGTGGAAAAAGTTCAAGCGATCGTTCTCGCACCTCTCGTTATCGGCCCGGCTGGCGTCCGATCTCACCAGCATGAACATCAAGGAAGGCCGTTCGTCTCAGGAATCACACACGGAAAACAGCTCAGAATTTGAGAGCGACCGTGAACTGACTCCGCTCTTTTCGTCGTCATCCACAGTAGATCTACACTTAAATTTTCAGGCGTGGTCAATGTCTCGGCCCGTGTCAATGGCAATTACGGGACCTGGCCTGCCACCGGAACAAGACGAAGATACCGAGCAGGAGCAAATTTCAGAGCCACCGCCACGTCTGGAAATGAGGGAAGAGGCAATTGCCTTACCTCCAAGAAAACATCCTTACCCTTCGAGTCTCGCAGCCAATTTCAAGACTTACCAAAAAGTTGCCAGTCCATTAAGCCTTCGTAAGTTTTTCTTTGGCAGATTTCCACGGAAGCGCCGCTCAGTAATTCCACGACGCGTTCCGGGCTCTTCGCTTACGTCAGGAACTCACAAACGCGGATTCAAAGGCTTATCGTCGACATTACGTCGAGCATTCACCGTCAAAAACTGGCGCACACGTGCACCCCACATGGCCGATTCCCACGCGTCGCTGACTAGTTCGGGAGATTCTGGATCGGACACTTCACTGTTAGAAGTGTTATCGGATGAAGCCGACGATACGCTCTATTCACGCGTGGTGAAAGTTGCAGAGGAGATGAATTTTGACGAGTCTACAGTAGGCCTGCTTATCATGATTTTGGGCGAGGATACCGAAGAGCCGCTCGTGGTTTAAGGAATTTCTTGATGATTATTTTCTTTTTTTTTAACAAATCACATTCGTTTCTAAAAAATATTGCGTGCCCTATCATGCACTTCATCACATGCCATTAATTTTCTGCATACAAATGTACTTCCGATCGTATACAGTAATAAACTGCTGATCTCTTCAAAGCTAAAAAAGTGCGCTTAATTTCAAGTATTTTGAGGATTGAGATGAGAACGAGATGACTAGTAGACGCAAGAATCTTGCTCACCAGAGCTTGATTCGATGATGGGTCACTGCTTCACCTGATCTGCTCTTTCATTGCGGATTTAGTAAGTTCTTGTCGTCCATGAGACATAAAACTTGAAAAGGCCAAAATGCGTAGTTTACAAGCAAATCATTTGCTTTTTTTTTGTGATCTAGCAGCGCTCCCTGCGTGGTGTGTAACATCGATAGAGTCTATCGACAGCTTAACTTTCAGAAGAAAATGACAACTAAACTGTTCCCAGACCAAACCGTACTCGACATATGCATGAATTGTATAAATGAAAGAGTACTTCAGCTACTTCAAAAACCAGTTTTTTTATAAAAGATACTGTAAAAAATGTAACATTTTTGGTGGTCCTACTTTCCAATGTAAAATCTAGCAATAGTTCCTTGATAGAAGCGCAATCAAACGCGTGAATTCTTTTCTAGCATGGGAACTGCCATTGCGTCTCCCTGAGCTCTAGAAGCTCGATATACCCTTTCTTCTCAGGATACCAAGAGTTATCAAATTCGTCACTTCAGATAGAAATTATCATCCAAGCATCAAGAAAAAATGATTGAAATTGGTAGATCATAGGCAACTAAGGCCAAGATCCTTTCCCCTCGAGAGCCCGAATCTACTTCGCAGTCCCAAAAAAAGATGTCATTAAAAAAAGAAGAATGCCAAATAATTCAATAGAAAGATAAAAGTCTGTATTGTTTTATTGTCATTTATATACTTCAATGCAGGAAATATCGGCAATAATGGAGAACAAAGTCCGAGCAACGCCAGATCAGGTCACGTGCGCCACTGTGGAGCTGGATCGATGGTTGCCAAGAACTTTGATGGTGGAGTGCACATCGGTCAACCTGGCCTTACAAGTCGCCTAAAAATCTGCAATTTACCGATTACTCATCACATTCCTGACGAATCAATTTTTTGTTTTCGGATAAAAGCTATTCAATTTTTTCAATTCTGATCTTTGCTTGATCTCAATTCCATCACATTAAATCAATAATCATGGTATCTACTGGCCGCGGTGGGGCGGGGAATATCGTGCCTCCAGAGGACGTAGGAGTGGATGTTCCAACAAGCCGGCAAGAACAAAAAAACGAAAAGAAAGTGTACTATTCCACAGGTCGTGGTGGCTCCGGCAATATTAAGTCGACCACGGAAATCCCGTCGCCAAAACTCGTGCCCCAGGGATCCGATACTCCGAAATTGACCACGGGAAAAATCACCACAGGTAGAGGCGGGTACGGAAATATGGTTGACAACAAGGACCCTGAACTATCAAGGAAGCTTCAGGACGTTGACGGTAACAAGAAGCAAAACGATCTATATGCAGTGGCCTCGAACAAGTCGTTCTCTGTGGGCAGAGGCGGCTTCGGCAACATCATCTCCAACACGCGGTCTCGGGGTAGCGTGGGCTCGAATTCCAATAACTTGTATACGGTAGTGAGCCACGGCGAGAAACGGGACAAGAAGAAGAGCGGGTTCTTGCTGAAGGTTAAGAATTTCTTCAGCTAATACCTATTTCCTGATACTTTGAAAAAACGAAGTTTTTACACTTTTAACTTCTCTCATCTATTAATGTCTATAAACGAATAATAAATATACAAATCTGCATGCCGCACCAATCAGTCCGCCTTCGCTCCTAACAAAAAGTCCTGAAACTGCTTCAATGCCTTGTATCTGTGGGACATGGCGTTCTTTACTTCTTTGTCCATCTCGGCAAATGTCTCGGTATAACCGATAGGCTGGAAAATCGAGTCCCAGCCAAAATTCTGGTGGCCCCGACTATCGACAATGGTGCCGTGGGTGATGCCTTGGAACAACTTGACTTCAGCTTCGGGACCCTCGCAGTATCCGAAAGTACAGATAGCTTTAGCGCCCTTATCTTCGAACTTATAAAGCATATCTACCAATCCCTTAAGGCCTACACTCTCCACGAACCATTTGATGTAGGGACCAGGCAAATCATTGAATGCGGTGAATGCAAGGCAAGTGTCCTCGACCAAGACGGGGCCTCCGACCAATTTGGCGGCAGATCTAGCCTTGTGGATCGTGACCTCGTCGATGGTGCCCTGGATTTCCTCAATATCTAATTTCTGGTTCACGATGTAGTGGTCTCCGACTTTGGAGCCGGCCTCCGACTCGACGCCGCCAAGAATGGCAACGACTTCCTTTTTCTTGTTGGCGTTACCAGTGACAAAATTAAGGGTGGTCATTGTTATGAAAAGAGATTCAAAAAAAAGTAATGGAATCTGGAAAAGAGAGGTTTTAGAAAAGAAGAATGAAGTGGAAATTGAGACTCGGCACGCTGTGCGCACGCCGATGAGTCAATGAAATGACTTGGAAAATCCAAAAAATGAAAGTTCTTCACGCGTGTAACTACATAATTGAAACTTTTTAAATATTCATGCTCTTTTGAATAATGGGTGTCTATTTCTTATGTACATATGCGCCACGAATGGTACTCCTACTGCATCAGCTCCCCAGAACAAACCTTAGAGGATGCGATTATGATTGAAACCTCATGTTTCCTACTCCAACGGCTTGTTCAAACTTAAATTTTACCTAATCTCTTCTTCAACGACCGCTGCAATCTTCTTCTCTTTCTCAACTTGTGCTTCTTCATTTTGAGTCTTCTCTTCCGCAACACTGAGTCCATGTACATTGTGTTATCGTGCTCCTCCTTGATAATTGAAAACACTGGCTCTTTTTTGGCCACTGGATCAACCATGGGAATATATTGACCCTGAGTAAGCCACTGTGTATTTAAAGGCTGGAATTTCAGAAGCGCCAGGGCGATTGGGCTCTGGGTCCGGAGACCAGATATGAGCGGAGACGCCGTTTTTGGCATCGTAGCAAACAGTCTGGCTGCGCTAGTTGTGAGCCTCTGTACGAAGCCAATTCTAAACATATTGTATACCGAAAGATCTATGTGAACCCTGAGATCTTTGAGTTCCTCATTTTTTCACCCACAGCGAGTCGTCTTCGAGCGCGCGACGTCCATACAGTCTCTGATTTGCAGACTCTCTGAGATTTGAACATAAACAGGGCCAATTCTATATGAGAATTAGTTAGAAATATATAATTGAACTTGACGTGTTTCATGAGATAAAAATGTGAAATGCCGGTTTTCTTGCGATTACTTATTTGTTGTCTCGGTGTTACGGCCAGTCGCGAGTCTATAAATTGTTGCGATTATTGGACTACCTCGAGAAATCCCGTATAACTTCGACGTTCATCACAACGTTTTCGGTTGAGTCTATTATAAATCCATTAACTCCACTAACAGCGTTGCTAGACGACACGTTTCCGCCGATTTCCGAGGGCCAGTCCTTGACGTCGTAAAACAAGCCCTCGCTTCCCAAATAGGTCTTTTTGCCGAACGGTAGGATTCCACACTTGGGAGTTCTTTCACGTGTGTTGAATATCTGACGGTCTGAATATGAGATATACGTTTTTCCTCGAGGTGCCATGAAGATCACGTCCAGCGAGGTGAAGAATACTAGGTGTAGCCACGGAAACGACTCCTTTAGGGCGTACATTTGATTAATCAGCTGGATTGTTTGGTCGAAACGCCCTCCTATTCCTCCAGCAATGTTGATCTTGATATCATCATGAGCGTTCTCTGTTTCGACGTATTTCTGGACGAGATCATTTAGACCGTTCACCTCTTGGATTGAGCCTCGTAAAAGGTCGTTTCCTGACTCGGTATTGTGAACCAATACCACCTTGATTGCCTTCATGAAATCGGACGAATACTGACAATACTGCGGAATCACAGTCGTCCCGTTTTGTGCATAGTATTCTTTCACTGTATCCTGCAATGAATCGAGGTCGCCCGTAATATACGTCGGTATATACTGTTGACGCTCAGACTCGGTGTTGAAATAATTGTAAAGACGATTGGCACCGCCATCAGCGCATACTTGAATCAGAGAGCTGGCCCAGAGACGCCGAAGGTCGATTTTCTCGAGCGGCGTATTGAGGATTAAGAGGGGCGATTTTTCGGGTAAGTCTTGTGTTTCATAGGGCGCAAATGGCGTGAGATGCGTGTAAGTGCCTGTAGGTTGTTTGACAAGATAATCGTCGGGTCTCTCGGTGACGGACATTTTTCAAATCTGAACTGAATATATATGTAAGGTAAGCGAGGGGCGATAGAAGCAATGGATCGACAAAAACAAGCAAATTCACCAATGCGAAAAATAAGATCAACGAGAATCCCCAATTGCGATTGGATCTATGAAAAAAGAGCGAATGGTTGAAAATTATCTTATCAGGGAAATCAGCCGACGCCCTCACTAAACAAAGGGCCCCACGACCGCGCGGGGCGGCTCGGCACACGCGCGACTCCATCATCTACACCGTCCAAGAAGAAACAATCAGGAATCCCTTTGAGCCCAAGCTATTCTAATAAAAATGGCTCTGAACGGACCTAGCTCGTCTGGAACGAGCCAAGGAGCTGAGACTTCGGTGGTTCCCCGGGACGTGCGCCTCCTACACTTGATCTTTGCCACGCAGGGTGTGCAGAATTATCAGGACCATGTCCCCCTCCAGCTCATGGACTTTGCCCACAGGTACACGACGCTGGTGCTAAAAGATGCCGCCACGTATGCGGACCATGCGAAAAATTCCAGTGGCTCATCTTCAGCCAATACTGTCGTCAATACCGATGACATTCGCTTGGCCATCGCGGCAAAGACGAATTATCAGTTTAAACCGGCACCGGCCAAGGAGCTCATGTTGGAATTGGCCCACGAGCGTAATTCAAGAAGTCTTCCGCCGGTGATTCCGAAATGGGGTCTCAATTTGCCGCCGGAGAAGTATTGCCTCACGGCGAAGGACTGGGACAGTTTGGAAGAGGAGCGCAGTGACATGGAGGCCAACAAGCGTAGGAAGAATTAGGAAGAACTAGGAAATTTCAGAGGACGGGGAACTCAGTGCAATGTGTGATGGAAATTAGTGGGCGTATATATTAGTCTATAGATATTATGTGTGGCCATACTGATTGCCCATTCCGAGAGATGGCTAGCATGAGTGGATTTTGATTTCAGGGTCGATCTGGCGGATATAATGAATAAATTTTACATGATAGTACATGATAGACTATCAAATGCTTTCAGGAGATGTGTAAAGTATTGGAAAATGTATATATTCAAGACTGAACTGAAGTATAAGAGTAGCTCATCAGACCGAGCGATACCGAGAAGAGAAGATTCAAAGTCCGACACCGGTATCACTTCTTTGTTAAGGAATGGAAATACTCGCTTGTACCATCACAACAGACTGAAGATTTACATACATTAAAGGGACTTCCTGCATCTGTTTTATTACAATCGTGTGATACAAGATCTACAATGAGAAACCTCAAGAATTTTTAAGAGAAGAATTGCCAAATAAAACACGGCAGTGAGCGAGCGCTTATATTAAATACTCTTTTTCTCCCGTGTATACGGTAAAGAACGAATACATAAGGCTTCTCTCTCAATAGTAATGATCTGGCCGTACTGATTCTATCAAGATAAAAGAGAGACTTACAAATCCGACCGAAAAATACTTTCTTCTCTTTTCAAAAGAAATATAGGGTCATGTTTCATCCTAACAATCTACTCTTAATTTGTAACAGCTCTAATTTCGAACTTGAATTATCTTGGCGCTAGTATAGCTTCAGGCATCATTTCCTTCAATAAGAAAATCAACCTCATGCCCTTCCCAAAATTAATCTGGAGCCTGCCCAACTCGAAAATTTTTTTCTCATTTTTCTTTACCTTTCTTTTTCTCTCTTCTGGCTTTTTTTATCGCCCTAACCGTACAGCCTCCATCATAACCTGCACTGCACTTGGCCGGCGCATTCGCATCCACGGCCCCGCTCACAACGTGTGCGCTCGATCTAGCGTCAACTTTACAGAAATCATCAATTCTCTCAAATCTTCTCCAATTTCACGACCAAAAACTTGCGATGATCCAGAAATCGCTCGCTTCAATTCCAGAGTATGTTCAGATTCTACGGCTGCGCTTACTGCCTTTTGCTGTAATCATCTTATACTAACAGTACAGAGCCGTTGAGGAACACTTTGGCGCTTCGATTATCCAGCGGACCAGCCGGCTCCAGAGTTTCCATGATGTCGGGCCGGCAGACTTATGTAGTATTCAGAAAATCTCGTCGCAGCTGAAAACTGAAGTCAACACCTTCCTCTACTTCACTGGTATCGATACCTCGAATCTGGCGTCGATCGCCGCTCATTTGCAGGCATTGGCCACGCTTATTACGTCGAAATCCCAATACTGGTTTGGTGAGAAGAAACACTGGAAAGTGCCTGAATTAACTTATTGCACATTTAACGGCTTTTCCAACGTGGATATGCGCGTGACTGTCCATATTCCGGGAAAGTTCGAGACCCACATCGTCGCTAGTGACGGGAAGTTGATCCAAGATAAATTGTCGCCGGCCAGAATCGAAAAATTGTGGCTTGAAACCTTCGTGCTGGCAATGGCGAGGTGTCTTCTTGATTCCGACGAGGACGAGTCAAATAAGGTCGGTGGACTTGTAGAGATCCGGCGCGAGAACCCGTTCGGCAATGGCAAGGCGTCTAAAGAGCTCTTGGCCAATTTCATGAGCGGGTTTGAGCAACTTTTCTTCGATGGTCCCAAATTGGGCTGTGGCATCGAAATTCCGCTGCCCACAATCACCAATAATTATCTAGTAGAGGGGTTTCTCGCTTGCGTGAAGTTGACTCAGCATTTCGAGCCGGCGCTTGAGATTTTACACAGACTTCACGAACGCGAGCCTGCGGTGAGTTCCTTAGTTGCCCGAGTCTTGCTCATGAAGGATGAGGAAATCAGGGCGGTACAGACATTACACGAGGGTATTAAGCACAACAACCGGGACTCCGAACTTCTCTTGTACGAAGCGGAGTTCTTGTTGGAAAAGAAACGGTTCGATTTGGCGTTACAATTGGCCCGCCAGGCAGTGCAACTGTCGCCGTCCGATTTCAAGACATGGGCGCTTCTCGTGCGCGTATACATAAAACTCGGCGACTTCGAGAACGCCTTGCTCACATTAAATTCATGTCCGATGAACCTGAACCGCGAGAATTTCCTGATGAAACGTCACGTGGTACTCCGTGGAGGCGCCGACGATTTACACTTGCCTTTCCCGATAGATGTTACCCTCGCCGAGGTTTCGAATTTACAGAGCGCTCTGATCGCCGTTGAGCAGAGAAACTTGGACCAGCAGCTCCAAAATTTACCTGCGGCCAACTTGAAGTCGACCTTTGCCAAAGCTTATGAATTGCTCACCGATATCGCGGTGAAGATCGGGTGGGAGGCGCTTCTCAAGCACAGAGCGAAAGTGTTCGTGATGGAAGAGGAATATCGCAAAGACCGTTCAAATGGCAAGCAATCGAAACCAAACGCAAATCCAGCAACGGAGCCCCGTGACTCAAGTGACCAGGCGTCCGCCGCCAATTCCGGACTCGCGGTACCCGACGACGCGTCAACGATAGCGATCAAGTCGCCAGCGAAAAACGAGGGTGAGAAAGAAGACATCAGCATCGATGCCGAATTGAGGAAGAAGCGTCTTTGCGAGCGCTGGTTGGATAATTTGTTCATGCTTCTTTACGAGGACTTGCGTGTCTACACGATGTGGCAGGCCGAGTTTGTGCACCTGCAGGCGCAACAGGTAGAGTACAAGAAACTGACGTTAGAATGGGAGGTTTTGGGAACGGTGGCGTTCCGCTTGAAGCATTACAAAGAGGGTTCAGTGGCATTTGCTAACGCGTTACGGGGCCGGTTTCTGGCGAGATCACAGCGCGAAATGTTGAAGTACTACCAAATGGAAAAGACAAAGCTCGTGGCCAAAACAAATGTGGCGGATGCGCTGAAAAACTCTAGTCAAAACTTGACTAAATTGATCAATCAGCTAGACGAAAAAATCTTGGAGGGTGTTATAAAAATGTTGGTGTGGAACCACAGGTGGTATAATGACTTCTCGCCCAGCTTGATTTCCACGTTCACCGACTTATTGGCTAAGGAAGGATTAATCAAAATCCAGTCTATCGTACAGGCGTTTTATTCCAACGAGATCAATCAACCCGATGGCTCGTCGAGTCTGGGTATTATTGAAATGATGGAGGGGCTATATGAATTTGCGAAGGAATATAAGCTACTGGGAGTAGAAAACTAAGGGCTTAGAATAGAGTACATAGACGATGAAAAAAGTTTATTTGCAGAGGTGCCAATCCGTTTATCATAGATTATGTGGTGTTTGAGATAAAGCGCATTGATACGTAAAAATTCAATCAGACGTTGACCCAGCCATCCTCGTTAATAAAGTGAAAGGCTCAAATCACTTTAAGATTGATAAGAAAAAGGTCGTCCAAATTCCACAAGAGCAATAGAAGCTCTTAGATATTATAGAAACAACGGGTGCATCACATGACTAATTTCACAAACTTGCTTTCAGCATATTCCTCTTAGATAATCAATGCTTGTCCAGTGAGATTTATTAAAATACAACACTTTCATTTGATTCACGAAAAATTCCCCTTTTGGGTTCCCTGCCTTATCATTGTTAGCTAAGTTGCAGCCCGCCCCGCAAAAACACTGCGGCGATGTCAAGTCACGTGCGCTAAGCAAATCTAACCCATCTTACAAGCGAATTCCAAGATCTCTTTGCCCTGAGCCAAAATCTCAATATTGGACCGCTATATCGAAAATCGACTCTTTTTTTTCGCCGACAAAAGTAAATCTCATTTTCTTTTTGACATGTCTAATCCTGCTGATAGACTATGGATGCTCCAGGAGCATATGCGTATAAAACGGGCCCAGGAACAACGACCGGAATTTCCCATAACCCGCACCTATTCACCGGCAAGTACTGATATCTTCACGAAATTCGATCGTTCCTACAATTCGCCGTCAAAAAACGTCAATCGTTAGCTATTTACAACAGACTTTGCCTTGGAAAATAGTACCATGCCTCATCCTCCTTTCCCTTCGAACAGGGCCAGTATATCAAAGGTTTAGTTCGAAACTGAGAATCGCTTAGGTTTCTTCTGGCTTCGATTCCGCTGCTGCGCGAGCACGCTCCTGCTCGAATCCCTCCAGAGCCACTTTCTCGAGCTCCTTCTTCGATTCCTCCAATCTTTGCTTCCGGGACTGGATAAGCGCGTCGCGTCTCTCCAACTCCTCGATCCAAATCTTTTCCCTCACTTTGGCCTTTTCCCTGGCGATATCCTCCCGAGTTTTCTTCTGCTCGGACGTCTCCTTCTGGTAATAATAGCCACCCACTACCAACGCAATCAAGGTGAATGTCTGGAATCCGACTCTGTAGCGGAAATACTTCTGAGTATCCAGTTTTCTGCCTTGCTTCAACGATTTGGCAGCGAGAATAACTGCTAGTGTGGTTAATGCAGTTCCAATAGGAACAAGCGGCTGTTGCTTGGATTTGAAGATGAGTTTCTGGATCGTGTCCATCTCCCTAAGAATTAGTAACAGAGCTATTTATGGATCGAATGTAATTGAAGAATTAGATGAACATACTCAAATTCCACATCGGTGTTACCGTCAAATGACGACGGAAGTTTTGCAGACATTGTATAGAATAATCAATAAGAATGATAAGTATTGGTCTCCTGCAACGATAATTGCGCACGCGGAGGCAAACGGACACGCGACCTGCGGAGAAGAAGGATATACATCCCTTTAAACAGTTACGCCTTTATCCATGGAAATCACCGAAATAACTAAGAAGAAGAAAAATTCTTATTAATAAAGTTTGGATATCAAATTTTTTTTATCAGGATTTTTGAAAAGCCTTTCTTTCTCGGAAAGTGGTATCGGTGAAGTCCGATCCCGGTTTCTGTCAAAAGCTATCACGTGATCGAAAGTGTGAAGGAGGCAATCAGAAATCTAATGTTTGAAGAGATACGAGAGCAAATTCGTCGAATAATACCTCAGAAATTCAGTATTCTTGATTTTTTTCATGGTTTGTTCAACGAAACTATTTTGAGAAGTTCATCTGGACGATTTCCATTTTTATATCTATATTTTCGAATTATTGTGCTCTGCCACTCTGAGCAAATTACGAAGATGTGGGGAAGGGAATATCTAAAAATTTAGATTTCTATTCAAAAAGTACTCGAGCAAAAATTCGAAGAGACATTCGAAGAATGATGAGTTTGATCATATCACGTATCACAAATATTCATACATTATCTCATTATTACCAAAACCCTTTCGGCTCGCACTCACGCCTCTGGCTCCACACTTTTTCTGGTCTGACCTCAGCGCGGAATCGCACATGGGAAGTTTACCCCACCACTTCCTTCTTCCATAGACATTTAGCATCGACAAAAATTCCCGAACCACCCTCCAATTATTTCAGAAACATCATGGAGGTCGTGATCTCGGCACTATATGTGCCATTGAGAGTGGCGCTTTGGACGGCGCTTTTTCCCTGGAGATACGTGGTTCTTCCCGTAGTACAGATACTCTACGGTCTCGTAAACCATATCTTCCTTATCCCGGCTTACCTTGTGTTTAGAACAATGGTATATGCACTTATATACCTACCGTTAAAGCCAATGTTATTTGTGGCTGATGTAGAGTACGATAGATTGGTGCCGGTAGAAGTGACCGTGTTCCGACTCGCTGCCCGGTTTTTTCCTCAGCTCCAGATGTTCATTACTCATTTCGTCCACTATTTCATGATCAGTTTATTTGTCGGGTCATTTGTAGGGGCAATTGCTGGACTAAATATCAGTTTGGTGGCGAAAATCTTATCGGTCTCGGACACGAAGTCTGAAACACCGGCCAAGAGACCGAGTCGCGCTGCAACTATTTCACATGAGGCAAAGAGAGTCAAGAGAGAACAAATAAAGATCGAAAAGACACCCGAAAAGCCTGAAAAGGAAATCAGTTCCCCAAGGTCCATCAAGAGCGAGAGCATTCAATCTTCGCCATTGATAAAACAGGAGATACGCGATACCCCGATTCCGCGAGTTCCCGAGCTTGCAGAGTTCCTGAGCGATGCACTATTTGAAGATGACGACGGATATAATTTCTTGACATTCGAGTTTAATAAAGAGAAGAAGACGCCTGCGAAGAAAGAAACACTCAACAAGCGCCGCGAGAGCAGGTACAGAACACTTCCAGCACTGCTACAGCTGACGATTCACCTGACCATCGAGGAGGAATCGGAGTCTGAAATTACGCCTACACCAACGCATGCAAAACCTGCTGTCACGCCCACAAACCACGTATCGTTAGACTATGCCACGGGGACGATCGGATCGCTGAAAACCATCAGTACTGAAAGTTCGGTATTTAGCAAATCACTCGGAGTTAAGCGGCCAGACGCTCATAACGGTATTTTGCGAGAAGACACCGATATGAGTGGCGAGGAAACGGATAACATTGTTATCAACAATAGAAAAGACGATTCGCGGCATACAGGCGAGAAACTGCATGATTCGGATGCAAGTGCGGACTTAAGCTCTTCAGCCGCTGAGGATCCCGATCAGACGTTTAAACAGGAAACCGAGCTTCCGGACGGACTGGATCCGTCTGAAAACAGTGAGGACTTTTCGGGAGACAGTGGCGAAAAATGAGTTAGTGGGAGATTTATGACAAACTTATTTTTGGAGGGGCCTGCACGCAAGTGTTTTGATAGGGTCCAAACTGCTGGGCGGAAGTGCATACGAGGCTTTTGACCTGCATGAAAGCGCAATATGAGACGAAGATCTGGACCCAGTGCGCTCGTGTGTATGAAAATCGGTGTGTGTGGGTGTACTGGTAGTGCACACAAGACGCTTGCGCTGCGCGATCGTGTGTATGGCACTGTGAGGCCATTACTAAAAGGCCCTCCGTCTCAGCAGGCTTTGCATTTAGAGATGCTGCATAAAGTTCTCGCGTCAACTCACCAAAACTAGAAACCGCACTCGAGCCAGCTCGTAATATCCTTTTCCTTAGCACGTTTTCCCCTTTAGCTAGCGTATGAAACTCCATTTTTACCAGTCAGATAATACCGCGGGGAAGAAACTATCCTATGAGCCTATTGATGGTGACCCATCGCTTCTGTGGCTCAAGCACACAAGGCTAGTGGCACTAGATTCTCAGTATGTTGAGATGGAGCCTCCGAGCGATCCGGCGGTGGCCATTGCACGAGCCCTCGCTTTCCATTTGCGAGATATTGGTATATTTGATGGTTACGACCCCGACGATGGCAGTGAGAGCGGTGGGTACTCCGACTTTACCTGCAAGTTGGAGTTGTCGTTGAGCCACGAGGAAAAGGAGTTTCAAGTTTCACTCAGCTTGTACTATCGATATAGGGGCGATAAAAAAAATAGCTCTCAAAGCGACCTATCGGACGTACAGATATCAAATTGGCTTTTTGACCGAATTGTAAATGACTCAAATAGTCTGCTGCTCACCGAGATGAAGATCAGACACTTTCTACAGCTAGATTACTTGAATTGCACTATAAATGGGTTAGAGGTCGAGCTATGATATGGGGATTGGGTGCTGGGCGTCGAGGAAGCAATTTTGCTAATGGGTTTACGTTTCGCATACGTTCATGAGAGAGACATGAACAGAAGATATTTTTCAGTTCTATAATCTATATTGCACATTATATAATTTAAAATCAGTGAGTTAAGGAGAAAAGAATCGTTAATGCCAATGGGTCACACGTGACCGTCGAAAAATGGTAATGTAAAGTTCGTTGTTTATCAATGTTTGTGGTTGCGCATGTAGTCGAGGTAAAAGTCTCCAAATACATTCCAGTGAAAATTCATCAAGGTAAAAATACGGCAAGAAATGCCCGTCATTTCAGAGTCCTTCTTCTTGTTCGCTTGATCAAGCTTGGTGCCGTTGAGTTTAAAGTCCAGACTCGGCAAACTTTCCGACGAAATTGATTGGCCAACATCATTGAGAAGGTCCTTGAAAACCTTGCCCTCCATCAAGCCGTACACGTCTGAGCTAGGCTGAATCTGCTTCACGAGCCAGTTGTAACTGAAGTCGATCATTGGCTGAGGCAACTTGGCTGAGTTGAGAGTGGCGTTGTTGGGGTCGTTAACAACGTTCTTGACGAGTTGAATGGCAATGGCTCTAATGTTGCGAGTCCACTTCACATTGCCGTGCTCATCAGTCACGATAGCCAAGATTTCTTCTTGTATGCGAGTGATGTTGTCGATGTGCAAACTGGCAGCTCTATAGGATGACGCAAGCTGGTAGTTGGACACAAGTTGTTTGAACAACACCACGCACAACTGAACGCAGACCAATTGACGAACATCTGCCCTCAACAATACCAAGCGTGTGTGGTCAAACGCCAACGTCGAGGGAAACTCAGTGGCCATATTTCTGCACGAAAGAAGGTCGGTGATGGCAGACGTAAGCGTCAACTTGAAATCAGAAACCGCACAATCGTCAACGTTAGCGGCGCCCTTACTCCTCAAGTAGCTTCTGTGGAACCACCGAGAGGCGTCCGCAATATCAATCTTGCGGTGGCCAATGAGCTGATGGAAATAATCTCTCTCGAAGTCGACCGCAGTCTCTGTGAGAACTGGCCGCAAAATCCGGATCTGATGGTTGGCGACGTCAAGTTTCATTGCTTCTAAGATCGAGAAAATCGAGCGCAAACCTTGTACTAACTTTTTCACCGAGTCAGTGCTTCTAGCGTCTTCAAATTTCGCGATCATCTCACACACCCACGTATCGCGCATTGGTGCACAATGTGACTTAAACACTTCTCCGAGCCAGTAAGCCATGGCAACGAAGTCAAAAGATCCACGCGTAAATTGCTGCACCACCAACTCCATGTCCATGACCGCGTTGATCGATGCACGGTCTTTCACCGGCAAGAGCGACAACAAGATGTCGCGCAAAGTACTGAACAACGGAGGTAATCTATGAATTTGAGCTGTCTTCATGCCCGACACAACTTGAGGATCAAAGAACTGGGCACACTCACGCTCGATTTCGCTCCAATACTTTTCAATCACCAGCTTCTTCCGACGGCCGCGGTCGCCATCCAAATTGGGGCGAAACTGCAACTGAGGGTCGAAGAGAATATCATGGCGCAACTGTGGGTTCTTCAATATCTCCTGCAAATCGATTTCTTTTAGTGATTGCAAATTGATCGGTGGAAGCATCGGTGCTGCTGCAGCAAGAGCAGCCAAGTTCTTTGATGGATGGACGTGCTTCTGAGGCGCTACTACATTCGGAACCGGGGCGTGCGTACTTGCGGCGGCGAGACCAGCACCACCAGCATGTGCTTCATGTTTAAGAGACCGTGAAGGATATATCTGCAGCTGAAATGCTTGCGCCCGGGACGTGTAGTTGATGATTGGAAGCGAGCGCAGACGAAAACGTCGAAACATCTTGGGCGCCTTGCCGACTTGTGCCGTTGAAGATGTCTTGACGCTGTTGGCATGTAACGCACGTGACACGTTTGCCGCATTGGTGGCGTTTCTATCCTGACTAATTTCGGCAAAATGCACCGACGAAGTCTGGGACTGAGCCACCGAAGATTCTGCCGACGATGGAATACTTTCACTGCCACTGTTGCCACTCGGAGCATCGCCGAAAATATGGTGCTGAAGAAGCATGTGTCTATGGTGGATCTGTGGGTGAGTATGAGAATGATTGTGGCGGCGATGGTGCTCAATATCTAATGGAGTCAGCAGCGGCGGGATCGGGTCGTGAGGACCGGCAACGCTATCATCATGACTTGGAACGTCGCCCGTCGGGGCCGAGCGGTGGCGGTCATTTTTCGCCGCAATGACAGAGGCGTCAAGACGGACCCGCTTCGACTTATCGGCGCCCCCGACACTGACGGAGCCGCGATTGGCCGGTTGGTCAAAGAAGACCGGGCGTAAGGGCTCGGTTTCCTGGAGGACCTGTTCGTTGTTCTCGTTAGAATTGTTAAGCTGCGAGGTCATGACGAAGTGTCGCTGTATCGATGTTCGAAGAAAATTTGAAATGTGTAAAGTCGGGGTAATAGATGATAGCGACTTAGTCAGCGGCTAAGCGATATGATGAGTGAGGAATAAATGTTGAGGAAAGATGGAAAATGTTGAGGGAAAATGAAATAAAGTTGCGATTGCCGCTAAGAAAAACGCCGCTGAGCACGAACAAGATCTGGAGCCAGAGGTTTTCTTTTTCGAAGAGGAGTTCCGCCAAGAGGGAAGGGGGAGCGTGGAATGAGCAATGGCAAAAAAAGGCGTGTGAATGAGGCTGCGGTGCACTGTATAAAGCGGCAAACCAAAAGTGAAGGTGAAGGCAAAAAAAAAAGACTCAGGTCTGGGAAGCCGTTAATAAAGGCAAAAGAAAAATTGACGGCAATTCTCAGAAACAAAACAAAACAGAGAAAAAAAACCTGCGACGTGAGAAGTGGGAATAGAGGTGGAAATGTTTGAAACAGGAATTCACAAATTACAGGGGGTGCCACATGCGATGGACCAACGAGCGAATGACTGATGACGCGCACCACGAAAAGCAGCGCCCACGAAAAAAACCGGCACGGCAGTCCGAGGCCTCTGTGATACCGGGCGCGCGAGGCGAGAATGTTCATGACGGAATGCAACCGACATTGCGAGGAACGCGGAAAAAGAAATTCATGGCCCAAAAAAGAAATACGAGGCCTACCACCACTCTCAAACACAGTGCCGGTTGCGGCCACGCTCACCTTGTTACGGCGGACGGCGGAATCTTAATCTTTAGTGAGAATGCGAGGATAATAGAACGGCCAAATAGACGACACATTTTTTTTTGCCGCTGTTTCAGTAGTGCGTGGGCGGTTGCTATCACAGGTAAAAAAGAGAAATTTTAAGGTTTGTTTACGCAAATAGGGCGACATGAAAAAAGCGCTTGTGGGTGCGCCGCTCGCGGGACTCGACGTACCGTACGGCACTGCGCCCTCGGAGGCTTTGGCTACGAACAAGAATCACATGTGGCAAGTATTGTGAGATTATATTTTCACATCTCGAAGAAAAGGTCATTTCATTTTTTGAAAAAGGTTAAGTCTATGAAATACTTTAGCCGAATCATGTGTGATGGAACGGAAATCGCGGAATTGTAAGATGTTAGTATGTGAAGCCCGAACGGAAACGGCCGATTCGCGGAATGACGGTCGACGAAAAAAAAGACAACATTGAAAAAAAAGACAGAATTGGGAAAATGTACGCGCGCGCTCGACGTGTAGGCCTGTTGGGAATCCCGACCCACTTATTAAACTATTGAGATAAGCAGTCTTGTCTACGTAATCATTATGCCTCTTACCGCTAATCTTCACTCATTGAATGATGTCGACATCTTAAATATTTATTCGACGAGATTGTGAGAGCGAAAATTCTTATTGAATCGCGCTTATTTTTTGAGACAACACCCACGCCTGGCGGTGTGTCGGCTAAATATTCGTGCTGCACAACCGTGCCGGCCCGACAAAGATACCCGCCCCAATCACCCAAAGCAGCCAAAGGATTTCAGGCGGACTCAAATCTCCGCAGCAATGCACTGTTCAGTTTCGTATTCATCCTGACAGTGTTTGTGGCAAGGGTATCTCTCATATGAGGAAATTGCAGCTGAAGCCATCCAATCGTTTCTTTAAATAGCAATCACATTTTCACTGGTCTGCAATGGTTCTTTTAATTGAAATATCTTGGAGTTCGCTCTGATTCTGAAACATCATGTTGCCTGTTTGGGAGATGTGAAACCACAACGTAAAGCTTAATTCTGAAACCCGATACTTGCCCTTCTATTCGATTTTCTCGATATCCAGCTATAAAGAAGTCATTTGCCTTCAATGCCTTGTGAATAAATGGATCTCGTCATGAATATAAGCGCCAATAAAACTTCATCATATGACAAAGTGGAAATACAGCTCTCTTCTGCTGATTGCTACAATTTTCGTGTCCGCCTTCAGTCCACCAGCCAGTAATTATCAACGAGTTCTGGCTTGTGTATTGTCATTTCCTTTCGCTTGTTGAGGTCCGAAATTGTGAGAGTCTTTTTTGAGGAGCCCAGGAAAGCTGCCCGCGCTACCGACTCAGAAAATTAATCAGCGAAGGGTGCTACCTCTCGTATCAATCACCAAGACCAGATTAAAACGTAACCACTACTGAATCACATCAGAGAACATACAGAATCTTAATTTTGAGGAGTTTGTAACCCCATTTTTGCATCATGGTTTCTGGTCAATGTCTTCATATCAAATGGGGGAAATGTGGGCGCCGGAGTTACCAATTATCTCACTCGGTGGCCACCGGATTTATTCTGCCCTGCCAGCCGCTTCGGCTTTAGCCACCTTGAGAATATGAAAGCGTTGGCCAGATGTTTTATCCACCGCGAGCGCCGCATATGTTTTCATTAGGGCAACATTCATAATAGGAGATCGATTGCTGGCGCGGGACGTAGAGCCGCCGTACATATCAATCATATTGAAGCGCGCAGTATCTTTTGATGGGCGCGAAAGGCCCGTTTACTTCACTCATAAAACTTAAGTAGGACAGGAAACGAAGCCTGGAAGATTTTGCGACATTTTCGCAAAAGCACCGGAAAACCATCATCAAATTTAATTTTTTCGCAATAAAACTTAAGGTTGCTATTTCATGGCGAGGGTAGCCACTCACTATTTTCGCGAGGCACATACAATATGAGCCTCGTATCGCGGTATCCGCACGTATTGAGGTGTTTTTCATGCACCTGGTGTTTCATGTGCCTGCACCTGCATGCGGACTTGTAAAAGAGTGAGATCTGCTATGACGTAACCGCAGTGCGTCATGCACACACACTGGGGGCCATTCTCTTCATACCAGTAAGCGATAGCACAAATCCGCGAAAAGAAGTAGCCAAAACTCTATGTTCAAAAAGAAAGGTTCGTTCTTTATTAATGTGTGGCTTCCCAGGAGATCTGTTGATGCCGTCGTTTAATTTTCTGGGCGCATTTTTTATGCACACTTGTCTTGATGGCCGCGCCAAATAACGGTACTCAGGCCATGGCTCGCAATCTGGTGCATTTTCTTCTGCACATATTTCCAACGTTTCCTGCATCGCTGACAACAATCTTTGGGCTTCAGGCGGGCACGCCCGAAATGCACGCCCAAAGCTCGTACCCCTATTTTCACGAATGTTTTAGCAAGAACATCCGAGACACGGAATGGCCTTGATTTCGGTCGCGTGATCCGGCATTTCATTTTAACTTGCTCGAATCTTTTTCTATCTGCCAACAAGATATTGATTTCATCATCCAGGTTTCTGGGCAGTTTTTGGCTTTCGAAACTCAATGAGTATTCCACCACGTTTCGCGTGGCATGCATAATCTCGAATATTTGAGATCGAAACTGGCCGCGCCTCGATTACCCTATTGTTATGAAAGTGCCTTATGGGTTTATCGCACGCAGACATCCCGCATATTGCTGGCTTTTTATTGAGGAGTTGTTTGGCGAGCTCCTTGAAAAGGAAATTATGGACGAGAGGTGCATGAACAGCCATTTTTGCTTGTCCTGATTTTCATGCAGACAGTATCGTCGCAAACGAGATGATGGTCTCGCATCGAATAGTCGTGGAGTTTTTGGAGTGAAAACACCGGCGAAAAAAAAAATATCTGGCGGCGTCTGATTGAATTAATTGAGAAAATAGCACGGCAATATATCTCCGGGAAGCACGCCTAAGTTCGTCCATACCAGAGAATGCGCCCCTCATCCGGCCGGGCCGTCCTGCTTGGTAAGCGGCGTGCGTATAGGCCCAAGCGCCTAAACGGACATTTTTTTAACCGCTGTGTTTCTTTTTATTTTTTTTTTTCGCTGCCTCATTTTTCGTGTTTCCCCACCTGTCACTCCACGCCCTGCCCAGACGCACATTATTTTCAGATTCCAATTTATTTTTCCTCTTATACTTCTTTCATCCGTTTCTTCTTAAGCTTGATAGGAAATTTTCTTTATTCGGTAATTCTTTTTTTGGTCCCACTTATTCGGCTACTCCACAAAGTCGCTTTCTCTTTCAAACGCCTGTTATTAGACCTTGCAGTAACATATGCTTGGTATATAGTTGCGATACTCCGCTCATCTTACGCACGCCAACTTTTTTCAAAAATCGTTTCACACTCAGTCTTTCCGGGGCGTCACCTTCATTTCCGCCTAGCCTATCTATTGTCCCACCGCGATAAAGCTCCTTTTTTCCGCTCATTCCAATCGGCCCATTGTTTCTCTCACCTTGGCCGCTCAAAATGTCATCGTCGGCCAACTCAAGCGGGCCCGTCGCCTATCTGAACCATGCCGGTTCTCAGACTCACCTACAGTCCGCCGCCCGGGCTTCGCCCCACCCGATGGTCTACGTGCCTCGTGGAGCCCATATAGACCAAGCAAACTATCCAAACTATCCATCGCACGGGGCACCAAATGAATCCGGTCGTAATGAAAGAACCAGTCCTGAGGCTGCTACCGTTGGTCAGGGAAAACCACAGACTGTATTCATCCACAAGCTTTACGATATGCTTGAAGACCCTAGTCTCAAACACCTCATTTGGTGGTCCGCATCCGAAGATTCCTTCTGTCTCTATCCTGGTGAAGAGTTCTCCAATGTTTTGGCGCAGTACTTCAAGCACACGAATATCGCCTCGTTTATCCGCCAACTCAATATGTACGGCTTCCACAAGGTCAACGACAATATGCTGGCCGAGGAGAAACTCCAGAACGCAGAGTCAACGGGCCAGCCCGCCCCACCTCGCTGGGAGTTCCGTCATTCAGCCAGCCATTTCCGAAAAGGTGACGTCGGCTCGCTCAGTCTCATAAAGCGTAAATCATCGAAGGTGATCGGCCTGCTGAAAGAAGTCGTAAACTTCAAGACGCTTCCGTCCACACAGGAGCACGAGGATGGAAAAACAGGCAGAGACCTGCCTCATGATCAGTACCATCTGTCAGTGTACCAGCAGCTGTGGCAGCAGCTTGGTGTCCCCCCTACAGGTTCTAGACCCCCACCCGAGGCCGGTAGACCCCAAGTTCAGGGCCAGCCGCTGGCTGTATATGCGCCAGTAATGGGACAATATGCTTATCCAGTCTACGCCCAACTGATAGGGATACCGCATCTGCCGAACTCGCCGGCGATATCCGAACAGCTTGCTTCCTCCTATTTTCTCCAACTGACCCTGCAACCGCAGCTGCGGCAGACGCTGTTGCAAACTCCGTCGATCTCCCACGAACAGCTGGTCAACTTCAAATTTATCGAGCTTAATACCGCCGTCAACGGCTTGCAGGTGGCGTACCTGGACTTGCTCGCACGGCACGAATCGCTCTCAGCCATGTACAACAAGAGCCAGGCGGACTTCCGGAAATTGAACGGCGTGGTTGACCGGTTGGCAGCACGTGTAAAGGAGACAGAGGAGGAGGTTGCCAAGAGCCGTGAGCGCGAAGAAAGCATTGATCGCAAGATGGTCAAGACGCCGAAATTCCGCGTGGTTTCGCCTGGGGCCGATAACATGTCGCCAAATTCGGTAAGACCACCAATGAACAACAGCTCATCGACAGCCCTGATGAAAATGGCAGCCACACGAGCGGCTGCACCAGCGCCAAAATCCAACTATCATTTAAGTGAAGAGCCAGCTGCAGCTGCACGTGCGGCGGCCGCTGGCGTCGTTCCGCAACTGTATCCATTGAACCCCAACTATACGCTCTACAACAATGCCCAGCGTGAAGCGGCGGGTGACGCCAAAATTACGCGTAATGTGTCGATATTCATGGACCCATTACAACCCTCACCACAGGTGGGAGCCCAAAAGCCACAAGAGGGCTCAATTAAGGAGGATGAAACCTCTTCTTCGAATATCAATGGCAATGGTAATGGCACGCCCGTACAACACTATCAACCGTTTGGCGGGACCCATGCGTATTACCAGCACAAAGTCCACGATCCAAGCCAGCTCCGTACATCCTCGTTGCCGTTAATGGCGCACCCGCTGCCGCAAAAAACGGCGCTGGCTATTCCTCAGCGCCACCTGTTGACGCTGATTTTGCACTCTGGCGAGCTGGACGAGCTGCGGCTGCGGATTTCCAGTACGCTGTCCGGCGGCGAGTCATCTCACGAGTCGGCGCCGAAAAACTTTTTGCCGTCAATGGAAGAACTTAATAAATCGTTGCGAACCGGGCTGCCTTCCACTAGCAGCAACTACGGTGCAGACGAGCAGAAGCGGCGCAAAATAGAGCAATAGAATTTGAATTTCATAGAGTTAATAGAGTTAATAATAGAGAGCTCGACTATTCATGTAATGTAATGTGTTGTAAGGAATAAATCGAGTGTAATTATGAATACGCGCTCACAAATAGAAGGGAAATTATCCTGCACGCGTTTACCAGGGCGTGAAAAATCCAATATTTTGATGACTGTAAATAAATACTGAGAAGTGTTAGGATACTCTGTGTCAAAGCCGAAACGATGAAATTGCCATGAGAACTGATATGGACCTGCCACAGACCACTGTGGAAAAAGCGTTCATTTCCATACCTAATTATAGGAAGTAATTAATTATTGATTGGGGCACATGTAGCTCAAGACTCGTCTTGGATTCAGGTTGATACAATATTTGAAGATCGTTCGGGTTGTTTTTTCGCTTGAAGTGCATGAGTTCTGAAGAATTAGGAATCGCCTGCAACAAGTTGTCAGAAGTCAGAAAGAGCTTCAAGAATCCCGGGTTCCCAATCAATGGATAATTTGAAGAGCATGCCGGATGATTAATAACCGAGGATTTTATGAACTGCGCTACCTTCTGAAACTGTGCTATCCGCCAAATCTCTACTTGGATGGGTTGCAATTGCCTATTTCTATCAGAAGAGTGGCCGTTCGTCTCTTCTACCTCACACGACTCGCGAAGCGAGTTCAAAAGGGGGCCAAAATTTTCCCCTTCGCTTTTTATATGAGACATGTTGAATGCCCCCTTTCACATAATTCTATTAGAACAAATATTTAACAAGTAAGATTATATGCACACTCCACGGTGTGTGTATAAGGTCTTATGAATGGTCACTTTCCTTTCTTTCATGTTTTGTGAGCTGGCCTGATTCCTAGATTAAAGTATTTAAATAATATGTCATGCTTCTGAATATAAAAAGTGACTCCCCCGCAAAAATCCAATTCAATTTGACTATCTGACGACAACCCACCTTTAGAAGGTAAGCACTAAAAATAACGTTCAAGTTTACGGAATGAATAAGATTTATTATCAAAAAAGTCTACTAGCTAGAGGAAACTACCTTCTCAAGAAATTTTGCTGCTACCACAGTGGAGCCCACGGTGAACTTATCTTCAGCCCCAAGTTTTTGCCATCAGGTAACTCTCCTTTAGTGTCGGTAAATATTACTCATACTGCAAAAATTCCTGGAAAAAAGACTCAAAATAAAATGCGAAACCCTTTCAAAAGACTTTCACTCCAAAAGAGTCTCTAGTTCCCGTCAAATTTGAATTATTAGCTGATTTCCTTCGTTAATCAAAAACAATTGGTCCTGCACATCGAAGCCCGCGCGACCCACACCAAAACAAACCCAAGCTTTTCTACGATCTCTAATCACAACAAAACTTTCAACATAAAAATGCCATCCGGTGCTTATCCGCAAAACCGGTTTCGTGCTGCGGTGTCGAAGAAATCCACCCGCAAACTTGCGCGTGATAATACCGATATGTTGATCTACCTTGTGTACATGGACTATCTTAGTAAACTTATACATAGCGCCGAGGGCAAGGGGCTTACGGAACAGGCAATCGAGGAAACCCACGAGGAACTCATGAAGAGATACCGGGGCTAACTTACTCGAAAATATGAGTCCAACAAAAAAAAAAAATGTTCAATGACTATGTACAGGCTTTCAGGATTTAGAACGAGCCGTTGGGATTGTTTAAGGTGTCAATGGTGGCGAGAGCTTGACGAGCATCATTTTTATTTAGCACGAAGAGTCCCTGAAGCTGTGCCGTGCTCACTCTCCCTACGAGTCCAAGCAGTCGGAACCGCTCGAGGAATTGCTCACAAAGTTTCTCATCGTCGTAAAAACGCAAAAACATCCGCTTCACCTGCAGTTCGGTGGCGTTGTTCACCATGATCTTATAGTCGATACGTCCGGGCCGCAACAACGCCGGATCGAGCCGCTCAGGATGATTTGTTGTCATGAACGTGAGACATTCTTCTGCACTGGCTACACCGTCCAATGCATTAAGGAGTCCCGAGAACGTCACCCCGCTCTGGTATCCTTGGTCGGTAGATTGCGACCGTTTGTTAAACGCCGCGTCTATATCTTCTAATAGTAAGATCGACCGTTTCGGAAGATGGTTCATGAGGTGGTTTAAGCGGTCGTCCGTGAGATTATTTTCCGATAAATTGAGAATACAGATATCGTAGTCCAACTCACCCGCCAAAGCCTGTATGTACGACGTCTTGCCGCTTCCGGGCGGCCCATATAAGAGGTATCCTCGGCGATACGGAATCCCACGTTCGTGGTACCACTCGCCATTTAAAAGGAAATCACGCACATCGGTAATAATCAGCTCCGACACGCCCTCATCGAGAATCACGGATCCCAACACGCGCTTTTTGCGCGGATTACCAAATGGCCGCCATTCGGGGCCCCACAGCGAGAAAAGCACCGTTTTCCCCTCCTGTGCCTTCAATGCGATGTTTTTGGCCTCGGTGAGCATTTCCAGAAATAAGTGGCGGTCGCTATATAGCGTGGTTAATTTAACCGTTTCAAAAGGCGTGCCGCTGGTCATGTCCAACATCTTCCCCAGCCGTTCTCGATTCACCAACATGTACGCGCCTTTGTACTTGATCAAGTGTTTTCCGGGGCCCGGTACAAGCGAGAACTTTGTTGTCAGCGCACCGTTATCATGCTGAGTGAAATTGGTCTCAACAGAAAGATGGCGCGAGCGGCGGTGCTTATGCTGGGACATCCATTCCAAGAACCAGAGGTACAGTTTATCCTGGGACGGGATCTCCAAATCGACGAGCATCTGGCGATAAATGAACCCCAGACCTTTTACCACACCCTGTCTTGCCAATGCCAATCCCGTTCCAAGCAACATGAGTCCTCCGCCTGCGGCAAAGTACGGGTTGTTGCCGATGACCTCGGCAAATGTCAGCCGGGCCATGCCGAACATGGTCCCGTCGGACTCGGCGCGGATCTTCTGCAAGTCAATTGCCGGCGGCTGTGCCATTTCCAAAGTTCAGAAAAAAAAGGAAAGTTCGGAAAATTGGGAGTGTGAAAGACGGTTATGGAAATGAAGCTGGTCGGTCGATCGCGGTGAATTATCCACTGGGCAGACGCGCTCCCAGATCGCGAGCCGATGCGGCCGTTGTCCCTGGAGAAGTGGTGCACGGGTGGAGCCAAATTTATACCCTGAAAAATTGAATGTATATGAACCTGATCTCAAGTTTGTCACTCAATAAATTTCTTGAATCACGACGTTTTCGACATCTTGATTTGTTGTCTATTTATACTTGTATAAATATTGCTGGGCGGTGCGGTCAGGACCGATCGAGACAGTGAGGGTTCGCCCCGTCTAATCACGATCTGCACTATTGCAGCCCGGCGATTTGACGCGTCAAAAAAAGATTCTCGAGAAATGATAATAATCTGGATTTCAATAATCGCGAGAAATATTTATTGGCTTTAATCATTAGTAATACAGCATTCAATGAAAAAAACGACTGTGGTTGATTGCGAGCAACCATGTGTCGCCCCGCATTATGTAATCCATAGAATCAAATGAGCTTTCCTGACATACACAAATCCAAAACAATGCGAACTTCATCGCTTAAGAATATTTGATAAAAATACAAGATCTTTCAAAACAGAAATAAGTATTTCTTCTTTACTTTATCATCTATCTAACTAACCCTGTTGTCTACGTGCAGGCCCCACCCACGCGCACGCCTGTGACCCCGGCTCTGGCTGTGCCCTGAACCACAATTGGGATACACTCTTCCTTTTATAACTAACCACATCGACAAGAAATCAGTCGTGAAATCCAAAACTAAATAAAATAAGACCATTTTAAAAACAACTTTTGGGCATATTGATTTCAATTCCTAGAACATGTCTTTACTGCCCGAAAACGTCACCGATCTAGCGAACGAGCCGCCATTACAATCGAAACCGCTGGACCATGAGTCCACAAACCCGTTTTCCAGGGGCACGTATCTGCCCGAAAGAAACTCAGTCAAAAGTGAGCCCCACTTTCCGTATTTGCCCACGTTGGTCCCGCAACAGGTCTTGCGAGGTCACGCTTACAAAACGGCCAATAGGATTCTTGACGATATGCGGTATACCCCCGCGTTCATGGCCACCCGCGAGAATTCCGAAATACCGTCGCTTCTCGCCTCAAGACCAATTTCTTATAAAAATCTCGTGGCTTCGCGCTTGGCTCAAAGCGAGTACGCGTGTCTCATTTTAAACAACGCCGTGGCCCACGCGCCTTCGGTATCACGCGTCGAGCACGCCAACGAGGGGGTCGTGGTGACCATTGTTCGGGGTATGATTGTAAACAGATCTGCGTCCGCGAAAAATCCGCCAATCGTGGGACATTTCAAGGTCCAGATCTTAGACTCGGCCCACGCTAAAGCTCATATGGGGGTCGATAAGCACCAGTATCACGTGATTCCTCGGGACCAGGTATCGATTGACGACTTAAATTTCCTAGGCGATAATGCTACGCGAGGCCCAACCATGCTTGACGATGCCTTTTTCAAGAGTTTGAACTCGGCGCAGAACCACGTGATGCGGGTCACGGTGTACCAGCCAGAATTCGTGGCCACCGACCTTGCCCCCATTTCCGACCCACAAATCATCAAAAGTAGATATTTGGACTATATTTCCGCTCACCCGGACGCAAATTTATCTCCGGATGTGATCCCTACTCCAGTTCAATGTTTCCAGACTTTACTCAAAGTGCTCAAGGGCCCCGTGCTTCTCCCTGCAGACGAGATCATCCACACGATAAGCCGTAAAAAGACGCATTTGGACGCCAAAATTGACGTTGGACTTCTTTACCGAGGCCTCGCGTTTTCTGAGGGTGAGAATCCCGACAGTTTGGTACCGCCGTTGCTTTCGCAAGCGCAAAACCAGGCACTTAAGGAAAGTTATATCCGGAAAGCAACCGAGCTCATTTTCATTGGGAAGACGCTAAGGGTGCTGCCACAGGTCAACGACTTCGACGTGGCATTTTCCTTCAGCGATAATCTCTCGCAAGTACATTCCGTATTGGCCGAGGTTGACAAGCACGCGACACTATCGATGGCATGGGGCGATGCCACCAACAAGCACTCCGACTTTATCGCTTTAAGTGCTTACATGTACTTCCAGGATGAGCTTATAATACGATGCTTCGAACACACGGTGAATTCCGACCCGGGCAATAAGATGCACTACGTCGACAATTTCTCGCAGATCATGGCGCTTCGTTCACACCAGGGATCGCCCACTCGGCTCCAGGTATACTACAATAATCAGTACCTGAAGGGTCTCATGTACGGGTTTTCGAATTACCGGGACGCGCTTCGAGTACTAGGCATAGATGGGCTTCCGAACGACGCCACTGCTGACGAAGATACCGTGATCGAGATGTATAAGGCGTTGTGCAAACAGGACCCAAAAAACTTCAATTACTTTACGAAACAGTTGCAAACGATCTGCGCTGTATGCAACAGTCCCCATATCGATCAATTCCTCCGAAACCAATTGGTGCCGCAGACCGTGGCGCTCAAAGAGTTGAGCGTGGAGGAATTGACCGAAGACGAGGTGGTGATTACCGCATATGAGTTCCGTATCGATGAAGTAATGCAAATGGTGAACTTCAATGCCGATAGTCCCGAGATTGCTTTCTTGCAGAAATGCTTGCTTTCGGTTGCCGTCATCCGCAAAAGCTACCTCTTGCTATCTTATATCGATATCCACATGCCCCATCTTCTGTGCAGTCCGCATTCTTTTACTATGGAAAAGGCTTTGCTGCTTTTCGGTATCGATCATTCTACCAGCGACTTCGACGTCATTGCCGCTTTCCAGACTCGCCTTCTGCAGTCCTCGTACGAAGACGAATTCGACGTGAGGTCATTAAGGGCAGCGTTCGAGGTTATCACCAGGGAGCGGAATTCGGATATTCTAGCCAGTTTTCTCCGCAGTGGAAAGATCGACGAAAGTTTGTTGCCAGCAGAAAATTGGCCTACTGGTCTCGACAATATTGGTAACACGTGCTACTTGAACTCTTTGTTGCAATACTACTTCTCGATCAAGCCGCTTCGTGATTTCATTCTTAATTTCGACGAGAAGAATGTCGATTTGCTGAAGATAAACTCGCGTAAAATCGGCGGCCGGCTCGTGGAAGAGTCTGAAGGCGGCAGATCCATCCAATTTATTTATCGGCTACAGGAATTGTTCAACGAGATGATCACCACAGATCAACGATACATTCTGCCTAGCAAAGAACTTGTTTATCTTTCGTTCTTGCCCTTGTCTCAGTTGGTTACGTTTGGAGATCTGGAGAATCCGTCTGATGCTGATATGGAAGTGCTTCCGCCTCACATACAATTGGATGAGCTCTCAACTCTCGATTCCTCGGACCCATTCTCGGACGATATGTCCAAGGATCAACCAGCCCAAACCACGACGTCGGACTCCGACTTAATCCAGTTGGACAGTCTGGCGACTGGCAGTGTTGACGCATCGATTCCCGAGATTGAAATGTCATCTGCGGGAAAGGATGATCAGCTGCAGACAAAGATTTTAAAAATCGGCAGCGAGCAGATCGAGAGCGCTATAGAGATCGGGAGACAGCAGGATGTGACGGAATGCATCGAGAACGTAACATTCCAGATCGAGACCGCTTTGGAGCCAGAGCATCTTGAGGATGATGGCGAGCAATATGACCTTATTAAGCGTCTCTTTAGTGGCCGCACCAAACAAACAATCACTCCCTTGGAAAGTAGTGCTCCACCCCGTGTCTCTTTTGAACGGTTTTTCAGCTTAATCATTAATGTGAGCGACCATCCACGAGACATTTACGACGCATTGGACAATTATTTCGGCGAAAGTGAGGTTAAGTTGGAGGAAGGCAAAGTAAAGATGTCAGCAACGATTCTGAAAACACCTGAAATCTTGCAGTTTCATGTGCAAAGAGTACTTTTCGATCGTGAAAGACTCATGCCTTATAAGTCCTTGGAGGTAATTCCATTTGGGGAAAATATATACCTCGATAGGTATCTTGATACCGACGACGCTGAGGTGCTAGCGAAAAGACAGGAGGTTTTTGAATGGAAAACTGAGATAAACAAGCTTCTTGAGGAACGACTGAAGATAAATGAAGTCGACTCCAACTCGAAGCTTTGCGCTATTGATGCTCTTAATGCTGCTGCCAAATATTTGACTACGAAAGTTGTCGGACACGAGACGCTCAGAATCGAGCAAAAAACGATTGACGTAATTTACCAGCAAATCGAACTGCTCAAGATTCGTCTACAGTCGATCAACACCCGAATCGAGACACTCCAGGAGAAAATCTCGGGTCAGTTCCAGGCGTATAAGAAGTTCGGGTATTCGTTGTTTGCGGTATTCATCCATAGGGGTGAGGCTTCGTATGGCCATTACTGGATTTATATCAAGGACCCCAAGAGAAACATTTACCGAAAGTATAATGATGACTCCGTGACGGAGGTGCCTGCATCAGAAGTGTTCAATTTTACCGAGACGAACACTGCAACTCCGTACTACATGGTATTTGTTAAGGAAGAGTTGACCGAGAAGTACATCGAGCCGCTTAAGCGCATCATCAAGTGCTCGTAAATGTTTTTGCGTGTTGATTGAATTTCAACAGACTATGAGTCGGTGGCGCGGTAGGGATCCAGGCTTTGTCAATTCAGAAGTCTATCCTGCAGCAGGTCACAGATGTACGGACACAAATTATGTATAGAAATTATTGTTCATAATCATCTCGATCCGAAATTTATATGAGCGGGAATGTGTGACTTTGGGCGGCGAATTATCATTTCAAGAATATGGAGGGGCCAATTATATAGTACAATATATTTTGGAGAGGGAGGCAAGACCCATATCTAAATAGACTACTTTAATTCTTGACACAAGCAAGAAGAAGAAAATTTGCCCTTACAGATACTGATTTCTATTAAAGTCGTCACTAAATTGATGTTCTTATTGCCTAAATGCTCTCAGCCAAGTATCTATTCCGCATTCGAAGATAGATCAACACGTGTACAACTATATTTTATACTATGACGAAAGTCTATGAATCAACTATTTTATTTCCAATTATCATATGCGTATGATATTTGAGGAGTATTTTTAGTTGATCTCGTGGTTTTCCCAACGAAAGGAAGATTCATCTTTAAATCATATCTCCCACCGCTTAAGGTAAATCAAGGTCTTTTTCACAGAAGCTCTCAGTAGTCAAGGTCTCGGAATCATAAAAGCCGCGATTCTTGATTACATTAAATTTATCATTATTCTCGCTGTCACTAGCATGAAAATCTTCAGGAAAGAATTTATCAGACTGCACACAAACGTCATCAAATGTCCCGACTTCTTTCACTGTCATCCTTACATCTTGATTTTTTATCGTTTTTCACTTCAAGCGATTGCATCTGGTCTCGATCTGGGAATCGCCGTCCAAAAACTTATTAGCAGTAGAAGTATGCTTGATGGTGAAAGATTAGCTATACTCATGTAACATCAAGCTTTTCCTTTGCTCCATGGCCATGACTGAAATGAAAGGTAGAATATTTTCAAATCCCGTTATATCGCGTTGAAATTAAATGAAATCTCAAAATCTACTATTTCTAAATTGAAGATCATCTCGCGAAAAAGATAATTAGCTGTGGAACAATCTCGCCAACATCTTCACCCCGCACTGAATAAACCCACTTGCATATAATATCCTGCATGCAAAACAGCAAAGGCATAAATGACATGAGAATCGAGATAATTTCCTCGAAAAAAAGATCAAAACTTCATAACAATAAAAATATAAAGAAATCGATAATTATCGCTTTTATTTCTATGAACGAACAATCAAATGGCCCGACTTCTTGCCCCTTGTCTTATCAGTGACGCGCGCACCAGCATCTTTGCTCTGGAGTCTGGAGACAGTCCTTTATGCCGACCCGCGCCGCCGAATATCTACCCAATCTCTCTTTTATTACATTGCCAATTTCCAACAAAAAGCGCCATCAATTTCCAGTTTTTTTAATCAATTGACCGGTCACGTGCGCTAGAATAATCCCCTCAATGAAATTTCTCGTGTGGGCGCTAGTGGCGACGCTGGTCTTGGGCACCAAAACGGCTCCGCCTAAGGACCGAGCGGCGGTGCTCTTGGATAGAATTGGCAATAGCTTAGCGATCCAGAAAACTTTTAATGTTGATGCTTTTCCTCCAAATAAGCCAGTTGAATCTGATCCCGATAACTGCCCGCCATGCTTCAATTGCAACCTCCCCAACTTCGAGTGCACGCAGTTTTCCCAGTGCAATACCTTCACCGGGATGTGCGAGTGCCGCGACGGATACGGTGGTATGGACTGCTCGGAGCCGCTTTGTGGGTCTCTTGGTGATGGCAACTTGAACCGACCTGTGCGTAATTCTGATACCTGTGACTGCAAAGATGGCTGGGCGGGCATCAATTGTAATTTATGTACTGCGGATTCCGCGTGCGATGCATTCGTTCCGGAAGGATTGAAAGGCACGTGTTATCAAGGCGGAGTCCTTGTGAACAAGTTCCATCAAATGTGTGATGTCACCAACAAGAAAATCGTGGCGATTCTCGACGGCAAAATCCCGCAGGCCACATTCAGTTGTAACAAGACCGCGGCCACGTGCGATTTCCAGTTTTGGATCGACCAGAAGGAGTCGTTTTATTGTGATTTGGCCCAGTGTGATTTTAAGTTTAACCCCAAAACCAACACGACGCATTATGCATGCGATACCGTGGCGTGCAAGTGTTTGCCCGACCGCATGCTTTGTGGCGAGCAAGGCCTGATTGATATCTCGGAATTTCTTACCGAGACGATCCGTGGGCCTGGAGATTTCACCTGTGACACCAACGAGAAAAACTGCCGTTTCTCTGAGCCCAGCATGAACGACTTGATCTCGTCTGTATTCGGCGACCCGTACATCACGCTTCACTGCCAATCGGGCGAGTGCATGCACAAGAGTGAGGTTCCGGGCTATGATTTGCCTCTGCGCCGAAAATTCACCATCAACAACTTTATTACCATCGCTGCCGTTTTCGTTGTGTGTGGCATCATCATCACGTGGACGGTATACAGTGTAGGGAAAAGCCCCTTCTTCTCGTCCGGAAGCGCAGGATATAGTGCTGTGGACAGCGAGCATAATCCGCTTAGTGAAAATTTCACGCCCGCCACATTTTCGTTCAAGAACGTGTCATACACTTTACCCAATGGCGCGAAGGTGTTGAACAATGCTTACGGTCTCGTAAACCCAGGCCAGTGCTTGGCGATCATGGGTGGCTCTGGCGCAGGAAAAACCACGCTTTTGGATATTTTGGCCGCAAAGACTAAACGCGGCACTGTTGAGGGCGACTTGTATGTCAATGGTCAAAAATTGACCAAATCGGCTTACAAGAAGATCGTGGGATTCGTAGACCAAGAGGATCATCTTATTCCCACTTTGACCGTCTACGAAACCGTACTCAATAGTGCGCTCTTGAGACTTCCGCGGACGATGAGCCTCAATGCTAAGATCTCCCGTGTCATCGAAGTATTGAATGAGCTTAGAATTCTCAGTATCAGAGATCGGGTGATTGGCTCGAACTTCGAGCGCGGAATTTCCGGCGGAGAAAAACGTCGTGTCTCGATTGCATGTGAATTGGTCACCTCGCCGTCGATCTTGTTCCTTGATGAACCTACATCGGGGCTCGATGCTTACAATGCGAAAAACGTGGTGGACTCGCTCGTGAAATTGGCGAAAGACTTCAAACGTACAATCGTCTTCACCATCCACCAGCCAAGAAGTAATATAGTGTCTTTGTTCGACAAGCTTACTTTGCTCAGCGAAGGTGACTTGATCTATTCCGGAGACATGATCAGCTGCAATGATTATTTCGGTAAGAACGGCTACCAGTGCCCACTTGGGTACAACATCGCCGATTTCTTGATTGATATCACCGTCGACCATAAAAAAGTCATTCGTGTTCCGGGCGAGGCCGATACCGAGAATGTTCACGAGCGCTTCCTCACTCGTTCAAACACTGACACTGACGTCACTCAGGAGTGGGAACACTTTGCGGTACATCGTGACGAGTACAACTATCAAAAAGTAGGGGATGCTGCTGAATCCGGCGACGAACTCATTCGCTTAAGTACGAAATTGCCGCAAATGTTCGAAGAATCTGCACTTGGCATCGAGCTTAGACAAGAAATCGACGCGCTTTCAGAAGACCCGCAAGAATTGAACTTGGAACAGTACATGTTAAAACGGGCCAGCTTCTTCTCACAGTTGACGATCTTGAGCTCTCGCACGTTCAAAAATCTCTACCGAAACCCAAAACTCCTCTTGACGAATTACGTCTTGTCACTTGTGGTCGGTCTCTTTTGTGGATTTCTTTACTACAATGTCAGCAACGATATTAGCGGTTTCCAGAACAGACTTGGCGTGTTTTTCTTTATCTTGGCCCTTTTCGGATTCTCTTCCTTGACCGGATTGCACTCGTTTGCCCAAGAAAGAATCATCTTTATTCGTGAAAGAGCCAACAATTATTATCATCCTGCATCGTACTACGTCAGCAAGATGATTTGTGACTTGCTTCCCCTTAGAGTTCTCCCACCGATCATTTTGCTCAGCATTATGTACCCAATGATTGGCTTGACCATGGAACATAATGGGTTCTTGAAGGCGATATCGATTTTGGTGCTCTTCAATCTTGCCATTGCCACAGAAGTATTGATTGTTGGCATTTTAATCAAAGATCCTGGTACATCTACCATCATCAGCGTCTTGATTCTTTTGTTCTCGATGTTATTTGCCGGTTTGTTCATCAATAGTCAGGATCTCAAGGCGGATACGAAGTGGCTTCAGTGGATCTCGCTCTTCCACTACGCGTACGAGGCATTGGCCATCAACGAGGTTAAAGACTTGATTTTAAAAGAAAAGAAGTACGGACTTTCGATCGAGGTTCCAGGTGCAGTAATCTTGAGTACTTTCGGCTTCAACGTCTCCGCGTTCTGGAACGATATTTTGTACTTGGCCAGTTGGGGAGTGACGTTCATTTTGCTTGGATACGTATTCTTGCACTACTTCACCTATGAGAGAAGATAGTTGGACCTTGCTCTGTGTATGTTTCATAGTTATTGCATAAAAATATAGATACATTGAGAAATCTGAACTGCGCCAGTATAATTTTTAACGATGATCTTTTCAGTACTTGTTTGACCAACGATCAGAATTCTTTTCTCGCGCTTAAATGATCGAATGTTGACACCGTTATTATTTTTCTGAAGATAAATTGGAAATCCTGTGAGTGTCATTAGAAGCATGGAAAGTCTGGAGTCAGTGAACTTTATGATTGGTATCTGCACGAACGCCTTTTTCCTTCCTTCTTTCTTTCGCTTCTCATATCGGATATCACGCTTCATCGAGAGTCTAAATCTTTGTTTTTCATTATGAATTTAGGGAAAAAATCTGAGCACTTAGAGACCTGAATTTAAATTATATAATATATCAGAGCACATTAACATAAATTCTATACAGGCAACTTGTCCGAGCGGTTAAGGCTCCTTGAGTGGAGCAGTTTGTATGTAGAAATTTGTGAGGGGGTGGGCTATTGAGTGGGCCAGGGCGCGCATAATGGCCCATGGAAATAGATCAAGAAGTCCTGCACAGAAGAGTTGGTTGATTGAGCCGATGGGATGCTACTTTGTAAAATAAGATGAGGAATTTGATGGGATTTTGGTGGCAAAATTGGATTTTAAAGACAAATTACATAGAATGGTATGATCTCAACAGATAGAGATAGTTGGGGATCAAGGGGGCTTATTGTGGACTTGGATTTCTTACAAAATGTATATGGAATTGAGGTGGAGCTCGCAAGAAAGTGATTCATGCACGGATGCGTGAAATGAGGCAAGCCGTCTGGAGAGAAACAAAAGAGCAGAAACCATATGCTCGCAGTATTGGACAGTGTGGGTAGTAATAGAGATAGATGGATACCATCTTTTAATAAGCAATACAGCAGTGGTCCAAGTCTCTATTTGGGATTCCGAAAGCAAAATGTAAGCTTTGTTTTTAAAACACTCATTGAGACAATCTGAAAAAGCTTTCACGGCTAGGATTAGCTTATTTATTTAATAGCTCTTCCTTGCTTGAGAAGAGTAAACAATATTAAAGGCTATTCTCACTAGAAATAGGGGAGATCAAGAAGTTATCTCGTTTGAACGTTTAGTTTTCTCGCTGGAGTAACGCGGGGAGGTTTCTGATTCCCAGATAGGAAATGTGCGATCGCATCTAAACAAACAAACGAACAAAGAAATAAATAAAAAGGAGCGCGGGCCGCGTTTCTATTGGCGGACGGGACGCTCCCGGTATGTGATGCGCTGTTCTTTCGAATTTTTTGTGATTAATACTGAGATATTCGCTCTAAATCTACACCAACTCTCCCACTCAACTCCCTTTTTGCCTTTGAATGACTGCAACAATGACTCATTGAGGTGCAGCGTTGTTGATTCTATCCCAGAGTGCATTCATTCCAGTTACCATTTTTTCTCTCTCTGTATCATTTTGTGAAGCCACACAAAATTGACTGAGCGACTTAAATTTACTCTCAGCCAAGTACCTATCCACGAACCGGGCGAACTCGAGTTCCTCTTTTTTGAAGTGTTGGAATCTCGGATTATGCAAGCGCTCATAATCAAGAAAACGGATGAGGGACCATCTCCGCTTATAGAAGTTATCGTTCACATCTCTCCAATCGCTGGTATATAAGAGATTGCGATCTTCGACGCAGAGAATGTCACCTACGGTGAAAAACCACTCAGCCCACAATGCTGCAACGGTTTTCGTGGCGCGCGACAATTGCAAAGCAGGATCGAGTACTTTCTGTCGTTTTGTACTCTGACTTGAATCCACATCCTGGCTTAGCTCAGGATCTTGGCTCATCCCAGAGTCCTGACTCATCCCAAATTCCTGACTCATCCCAGGGTCCTGACTGGGGTCAAAGTTTGCAGTGCGCTCTGATTCCATTGTCAAATTCTCATCAGTCGTGGATAAAACGGTACTTTCTGCGAGCTGACCACGCGACATCGTAGTCGACCGGCTCGCGGTGGATCTTCCGCAAAGAAGCACGTCCAACTTATTCTCAATACGTCTCATCGTTGCCTCTTGCCTGATAGATTTTTCAGTCAATATCTGGAAAAGTGGATTTAACGCCGTTACGACTTTGTCTGCCGCAGCGGTACTGACCGCCTGGATCTGCTCACGGTCCCTGACAGCAAGTTGATCAGAAAGGTCCAGAAAGCTTCTTTTTGTTGCGGTCCATCCCTGTTCCAGTAACAAATGGCTAACATTGATTCCGGTTTTGATGACATCAATTCCTCGCACAAACTCAGGGCAGATAGTGTTAGCTAAGCTATGTTGTTCTTCTGTCGGCTCAAAAATGGCATTGCTTCTGACTGACAGCAAAACCTGGTCCTCGAATTCCTTGTATGCTGCTGTCTCGGTAATTGGGTGCTTGCTGTACATGCTATTTGGTACCTTTTGCCTATGTTCGGGCAAGTCCTGGAGAATAACAGTCAGTAAATCTTGAAGCATTTTCAAAAAGATCGGCAAAGTGTCATCTCTCTGACTTACGTGCGTATTCTTTTTATACTTCCTTTTTTTGATTGCCTTGAGTAATGGCTTAACCCAGGGGAAAATCAGGTCTTTTAATTCCTCGGGTGGCTCAATGGCAGCGCGCGGAAGGTAGTACGTTTCCGTTTTGGCGAACCCACCAGAATTGTGGATAAACTCGTACGGCATCAGTGTGATGTAGTTTTTATCCATTACCTTTCTTTTCCAATCCCCAGCACGACCGATCTGCGAGTGCAGAACCATGTAAGCATCGGCAAGTCGCGCGGCGACTCCTCTAGTAAGATGCGTTTTTTTGTTTGACTGGAAGTTGATACTTTTGAGGCATCTCTGAATTAAATTGGCCTCATACCTCCAACTGACAGAGAGATTATGCTTTCAGTTTTTATGTGTTGAAAACAAAAATTTGATTGGATACCATTCCCTTTTATCCATGAAATTTGGACGCTTCTTCCCGGAGAGTGGACCCGTTGGAAACTGAAATCTAAACCATAAAGAAAATGCATAAGCGGACACCAAGCAAAGCTCCACACTTTTGTGACGGCAGGCACCAACCTGCTTCCCCATGCTGGATGGGCCCATCGTTTTACCTTCCCTGTACAGAAATTCTAAGATTGGGACCATTCCTCGTGGTGTACTGTGAATTGAGAACGATGTGTCAGATAATTCTATGAGAATTTTGTTACTGCTTCTCAAAAGCAAATGGTGACCTGAGAGAAACTCCAACGGTGCATTGACGCCAGTGTATCTCTCATAAATATTCGAGGATCCTGTGAGCGATTGCATGTTAATCATCATTCGGGACACGTTAGCCATAGTGTAATTCTTGTCGTGGCGTTTTTGATACTCCTTATTTTGACACAATTCCTTGAAATTCAGTCGAGAGGTTACCTCTCTGAGCGAGCAAAACTCATCATAGAATTTGATGTTTGCGATACTCTTCGCTTTATCCTCTATCATACTGATACTTTCTTCTGGATTTTCGGTGTCCCAGCATTGGTGAACCATCAAGCATTTATTGAGAAACACCAAAGCGCATTTGAAGTGAGTCAAGGTGTCTTTCCATGACAGAGTTTCTTCACCATAAAAGCCGTTTTTGTGCTTAGCAAAAGCCTCCATGCATAAACGCATATTGATTCCATCGACTCCGAAATCATCCTTGGTAACACCGAAAGATGCCATATAAGTGACATATCTTTCAATGGCGTATGAGTATGTTTCTTGCGTACGCAATTTGATTCTGCAACAAATGAAAAGACTTTTTGGTGTTTGAAGAACAGAATTGACGAATTGAAACAATGCTCTCGTGTCGCCCGATGTCATACCTTTTTGTAAGAGCTTTACTCCAATGGTATTTGTGGGTATGCATTTTCCAAGCAAAATCTTTCGATACCTCAAACGCTCAATGTACTCTAACATGACAGGGTCTACTGTCATTTGATCTTTGAGAAATTCAGTGAGCATTTCTTGTCTGTTTGGAACACGGCTTTTAATTTCAGAAGATCCCGTATTTTCTCGGGCGTTGGATTTGTCGATTTTTGTGGAATTTTGCACGGATGCGCGCCCGGAAGCCATCGCTCGATTCATGGATGCGCTGCTCCCTTCAATGCTCGGTTCTGATATAGCATCTATTTCACCTGTAATTGCATCCATTTCTGTCACCTTATCTCCGCCTCTCGCTATGAAATCGATGAGACTCCCCTTGATGCTCGAAATCGGCAATTCTTTGCCCTGAACAGTAGGTGAAGCGCTTGCTTCGTCCTCGGACTCAAATGCATCGACATGCAAAGAATCGTTATCCTCTGAAAAGTACAAATCTGAAAAAGTATCATCTGGATTTGAAGGTGGAGGCAAATAATCTTCACTAGACCCACAGCTGTCGGGAAAATCCTCTGACAGGATCGGGGGACCCGAGTCGTCGTCGCTCAATTCGGTGTTCGCGTTCTTTATTTTCCGCAGGGTGAGGGACAAGGTCATTGTGAAAACCAAAATCAACAAATCGAGATTCCCACACCCAAAACTCTTAACTTATGAAAACAATTAAACGCCGAACCTTCTAATATGATTTGAGACACGATGTGTGTGGTATTAGAAAAAAAATCGCTAATTTCGATTTTTAAAGAGCTGCTCTGCAATTTCAGATTTCTGTTTGAGGAGATTTATCAGTCAAACGAGTGAAAACTTGTAAAGAGTTCCAAACCAAGTATGAATTTACAGCACAACAATTTAGAACGGCAGCGCGAAAAATGACGCACCCTTGTCTCAAAATTTGCAGCCAGCGTTTCATAATGCAGTAGACTAGGAAATTCTTCTGTGGCCTAGGGTCAGTGTGAATGTTTCTCTCAGAAAGAAACTGCCTGTCATTTTGAGAATCTGTGATCTAATCATGGCCAACGCGAGCTATTTTACGTGGAATAGTCATGTGTGGCCTGGTAGAAATTGGAGAAAGATTAGAAATCTTTTGGGCTTTGCCCGCGCAGGTTCGAATCCTGCAGTTGTCGATTTTTTTTTCCCAAATAATGAAGCATATGTAGGTTTTGCTTTTTGGAAATGTGGTAGCTGTTGATGGATTGTTTCTTTACGCAAAAACGCTTCTCATTTGATCCTACTCTGTATGTTGACTCCTTTGTTGGTTCCTGTTGCTTGCGAATCGAAGAAGGATTTCACTTTTTCTGGTTTCCGGCCAAAGAAAAACTACGAAACTTACAGATGTTAATACTTACCTCATTTCCGACCCCTGAAAATGATTTCAGTCTTTTTTTTTTTTGGTCAACGGCTTCCCCTACAGCATGCCTACAGCATGGATCGTGAATTTTTGATCGGATAGTGAAATTTTATATTAAAAAACAATCTAACTGGGGAGCGTCGTGGAAAGGCAAACTATTTCATTATTAGGTAGACGCGCGGATTTCCGGGATTCGTGTTCGTGGCATAAACATGTAAGGCATGAGAGGCAAGCGAATATATACAACCTTCCGCTTACTCGGAAATGAAAGTGGCCTCGTTAAAAGCAATTCCGGTTTCAGACTTGTCACCTTGCTTGACGGTAAAAGTATTGCAAAATTGGTAAATGTACGGCTTGGCTCCGGCCACGCCACTGACAATATTCTTCACAAATTGTGGGATCTCGGCCATCACATCGACCCTCTCGACAAGCTGGTCCAAGCTTCCCGAAACGGTGGCCACCGGCTTATCGGTCGTGCCCTCGGTGAAGTTGAATGTGATGCTTTTTGGCACGCTCCATCCGACCTCGTCGACGACGGCGTTTTCGTGCACCACGTCGTTGTCGATGGAAGTGGCGATGATCTCGGAATCCGAGGTCAAAATGGCCACATTGACCTTGGTGGTAGCGTAAGACTTGGGCGTGGTAAATTCCATCTGGACCGCAGAGAAGTTCTCCGACTGGAAGTTCAAGAAGTTCCACGATTTGGCCGCGTGGTGCGGCTTCATGCCCTGCAATGCCATGACAAACATCGTGTAGCCGTCAATGACGATCGTGTCGTTTTTCAACTTCAACGTACCCTTGACTGTGCACCTAGGCCAGAACGCATGGCGCATCGAGCCCCAAGGTTCGTTGACGTCTTCGCCGTAAAGTGTGGTGCCGTCTGCTCCAAAAATCACACCTGGCACCGCTCTGGTGACGGTCAATTCGACCTCAGACTCGGGATTCACCGAAGATTTGAGCGTGTAGGTCTCGTTGTCCGCGCCAGAATTGACGATCGACAACTTATCGGCGTAAAAGTTCGAGCCCTCGGTTCTGAAGTTCTCGAGTGGCGTCGACGTCCATGTGCAGTTCTTATCGGCTGCACCGGTCTTGTTATTGTACAAACGGAAGGTGAACTGGGCAGTGGTCTTGATGCCCATGATGTTGGAGTGGATCACCTGGGCGAATCCGGTATAGCCCGAAGTCAAGTCGGTGAAGTAAAAAGTCTGAGTCTCTACGTTAGTGTAGTTTGGGTGTTTCCAGGCGAAATCCTCGAGAGTCGTGGACCGGGAGACTGCATTGCTGCCGTTCTTAATCGAGTCCGTAACAGGGTGAATAGCTTCACGGCCATATTCTGGCTCGGCAGTGCCTGCCACTACTGACAAGCCGGATTGAACCCACTTCAACATTTTATTTGGTAAGTTTTAGAGGTAAATGGAATTGAGAGCCGAAGACCGAAAAATGAGATGGTATTGCGTTTGCAGTAGTCCTTTACTCTTTTGCTGGGAAACTAAAAAGAAATAAAGTAGGGCAGAGAATCTGAGACTGCGAGATCGACAGAGTTCATTGTACCGGTCTGAGACCGGAAGGTTGCGATGTCTGTCTGCGCAGTGTGCAGTCCCCCTGTTACAGTGGCGACATGCCGTTAGAGAAACTTTAGCCAGATCGGTCTAATCTTATCAATTTCTTTCATCATTGAGAATATTTTCGAGGCATTTGAAAGGGCTTGCACTTTGGCTTTATACCTTTGCTTTTTTTCGGAAATTTGCCTCAAAACTTTTCGGCCGGCTCGGCTCGATCTGCCAGAAATGGTCCCATCTCCTGTCACGCGAGACGAGTCACGTGTCTGCCAGTCGCAAATCTATTTATGTTAATTTGGCAATCGCGTGATTCCAGGTCTGGCCCCCAAATAATATCTTGTAAAATTCCCAACCATGGCGTGGGCAATGACGACAATGTCATGTGAGCCAGCGAGAAAGAAACACCAGATGTATCAGGTATTTGTCAGTGGAAATTTGTTTTGATTCATGGGCGTATTAGGAATAACGAGCGGTATTCTAGCTAGGCTTGAATGTGATTGATTAAAGAGAACAAGACTCGAATTAATCTATTCATGAAGATGAGACAGGACCAAATGGATATGCTCTGCTACATGATGATTGCCTTCGTCTATCTAAGCTCTAAGCATGCAAGGACTCTGAGGTGGAAAAAGCTACCATATGAGTTTCGGATTTAGGGGTTCCGTCTTGAAAAAAATGCATATGATATGACTCTCTTTGGCCAAGTGTCCATCGCAAATTTGTATACGCACTTGTCCTTTGCCTGTTGAGATCAAGTAGCTACGAACCTATGACGAAAGAAGGCATCTTTTTCGAGCAGTTCAAGATTCTGGATCTTGCTTAGGCCTTTTAAATTTGTATGCCTACAAACGACCAAAAGACTTGTGCGCTTCCAATGCTGAGCTTGATGTATTCGTGCCACAATCTGATGAGAAAACGGGTAGAAAGCAGTGATCTTTCCCTCTACATTCTGATCAATTCTCACCAGAGTCCAAAGCTTCAAAAATTCTTCCCAAGTTTAAGATTTTGGGCGGGTTCATGCTGGACCACGATTAACTTGTCAGACCAGCGCCCCGTGCCGAACGTCGCCTGTGTGCACAATGTCCTAATTAGGAAAGATAACCCGCGATAAGTACGATTCAAGTAATCGCCTCTTTGACTTTTATTCGCATAGAGAGCCTTGTGAAAGGAGAAAAAATCACTAATATATTGTGGAATTTCCGTGCCGTTGCATAAATTGTACCTGGCCTAGGTATCATAAAATAAATAAAATTCTTGGATGATCAATCGCGAGTCATGCGCGGTCGGCAGCAAAGGTTAGGTGCCCGTCTCTTGTGATGAGCCCCGAATTCGGCAGCGGCGGTTTTCATATACGAACTTTGAGAAGTAGACCAGGAATTCAAATCATTCTAGCTTTCAAAGAAAGATGGACCTCAAAAACCTTCAAAAATTCAATTTTTTGCTTCGTTCCAATGTCTCGTCCCTTTGTCACGCGTTTTCATCTTTTGTCTGGGCCTTGCGTCGCGGTGCGTTGTTAGGCCGCGAGGCGCGAGACCCAAGCCAAGCATCGATCGACCGCTGCTATATTCGGTATCATGGCATTTCTTGGGTCAAAACATAGACCACAGAATCGCAAAATAACATGCTATACAAAGATGGCGAAATTTCTCCGGATTGATTTTAATAGCCAGCACAACCTTGCGTTTCTGTGGACTTGCACAAGGTCAAACCCTATTTTTCTTTTTCCGCCGCTGCATGAAGGCGGCCTCTGTCGCTCGCCAAAATTTCGCACCATTTGTGGCGGCACGGACCTCCGCTCACAAACTATTATATTATATCTCAAAGTGATCCATCACAACTACACGATTTTTACCATTCTCGTATTTAATTCTGTCTTTGTAAAGTTAACTAGAACACTTTAGAGCGCTCAATTCGCTCGATGGTGTGCTGATACTTATCCCACAATCCTAATCTCACATCTCAGTGCCGCCGTACCATCCGTGCAACAGGCCACGCACATATAATGGTATCTTTGAAAAAAATCCGCCTGGCACCAGCACAAAATTGAGTATTGCCATGAGATTGGTATTGTTTAAATGGAAAAAAATGCGCCTGGATTTCAAGACTTCGCCGGCGGAATTGTACCCTCCAAAATCTGTGCCGCAACAATAGCAGCCTGCGCAGCGACACGGCGCGAATCCTCCCCTCCCGTCCCCTCGCCCTACCTTACCACCAGACCGGTCGGCTCACCTCGTCTTTTTTTGGCGCGGGGCGACCTGAAACTTGCGCGCCACGGCCTAATTTCACTGGCACCGTTTCACCGTCCCGTTCTTTTTTGGTCCTTTTTAGGATCAGGCTGAAAGAGTATTAATTTTGGGATCCAACTTGTACCCTAAATTTTCTCTTATTGTTCAAAAGAAGGCCTCCAGCTTTATTGCCCTGGCTCCTCTGGCCCCGCCCTTCGCCAGGCCATGTGCACTCCCCGGTTTCATGCAACTGGTACCTTCGCATCCAATATACAAGACAGCAGCAGCACACCCGCGGGTGTGGTTGAGCATAGCGTAAGCAGCCGCTGCCATGCGTTCCTGCGAAGGACCGCTAATTAAGCCTCCTGCTGTGATTCTTTTTCTTCGGCCTGTTTTTCTTGCTTTTTTTTCACTTTTCGTTTTTACAGCCTCGAGCTCGAATCCCTTTCGCCATATCGGCCATTCACATCGTCCTTTTTCCTAGATCGTCATACTTTCAAATCCCCCTACAGCTAAAACTACCGTCCCCGGCCCCAAACCCGAGTTTCTACAGTACCCAAATCCGCACCGGATCGCTGGCCCCAGCACATTTCAGAATTCCCTCCGATAAGACTTGTTGATCGACTTTGAAGGTGTTAATGGTCCCGGCCATCTCAAAATTACATCCTTCGCTGGATCTCCACCGGCATCCGGCCCTCGCATTGAAATTGAATCCGGAGGTCTTGCAGCAGTTCCGCAGTCTCCGCCAGTCTCATCAAACGCCCAAGCTCGTGGTGAAAGATGGGAAATTCGTATGTATTTTTGCACTAAACTCTTTTCTCAGCTGATTTGGCTATAGATCAGGAAGATCGGCGGATTTTTCATGGGCAGATCATCGATTGATCGCATGCGAACAGTGCGCTGGTTAGCGATGGCTTTTGCCCGCACAAAAGCTGAAAAGCCCAAATTCAATATACTAACATCAATCTAGCTGATAAAAATTTCAGACTCCCTCATATTTCCGTGCACAGTTTCCCCCGAAACGCTTCGACTCGACGTCTACACTCCTACATCTGGCGAAACCGCAAGCCATGACTTTACCGGCACCGTAACTAGCCGGCTTAACATAATAAGCGACCCGAAACAGATCAAAGAGCATCATAGGGCCCATGAGTTGGCTGGAAATGTCCGCCTGCCTCTACCGTCTGTCACAAGGCCAGTGGATCGCGCCGATCACGCGGCGGTTTCAGGCGAAGACTTCTCTCCGCGGATTACCTCGTTTGGGCTGAAGGCATATAGATTATCTTCAGCAGAATCCGCAGCAGATATTTCTAACAAGTTCATTCTACTTGTGGCGCTCGGGCCCATGACACGACGGGAGATCGAGGCCAAACTAGAGCTCGCAAGCCAGCTCCGATCGAGCGAAATCGACCAGCTTTTCTCGTCACATACGCAGCCCTATCTACGAAAAGACACGTTTACCGAGCTGGACATATATCCGCTTCTTGCACAGAGTCATCCGATCGAGATCGACCCGCAGCAAGAGTACGTGATCTTAAAGGACAAGGCATATAAGGAGTTGCGTCCATGGCAATGGACCACATATACGCAATTCGAGAGATCTCTTATCATCAATAATATCAATAACGCCTTGAGCAGACTCGGGTTTCTGGATACACACCCGCTCCGACGCCGGATCGTGGAGCGACAGAGTCCCGTGCGTAAAGTGCCAAACTCGGCAAATTTGGGCGGCGGGCTTCTTGTGAGCAGTAGTAAAAAAGCCACGACCCCTCAATTGCAGGATGCGGACTTGTCTAATATCAAGTCGCCTCTTTTGCGGGCTAGTCCGGCAAAAAGGCCCGCGACAGAGTCACCTAAAATGAACAGCGAGGCGCGCAAACGCAAGGTTGAGAAAGTAACGAAAAGATCAATTGGCTCCCCTTTGAGGCAAGAAGACGGATCTAGTCGTGGTCGCATCTCCCTGCTAGCGCTGTCACTGTCGTCTGAGGACGAGAAACACATGCGTCAACGCTCGATCTCGAGCCGAGAAAAACGGTACAGTAACTCCAGTTCTCAAAGCAACAGCAGTGTGAACAGCACGCACAGCAATAACTCGTACACGCTGCCGTCTTCGGTTAACGAAAACGACGAAGCAAATCTGGATCAAAGTGATCACGACGTGAAGAAGCCCGCAGCCATCGCGGCATCGCTTCCAAATCGTCCGTCAAGCTCGTTCACTAATCACGAGAAGAAACAACAGTACTACAACCAGCTCGCCGAGAAATTTCGCGAGCGGTACCAGGAGTACGAACATCTCCATCGGCAATTGAGCCAGGACTCGCGCCGCAGCACTAATCCTGATAAGAAGAAGAGCCTCACCAAGTTGCACGAGATGCACAACTCGCTCGCCGAATGGAAGCGGCGGCTCTGGGATTATCACCACGAAAATAACATGGCTGCCGGAGTCATGAATCTCGCGAAGCACCGCAAGCTGAACTCGATGTCGCGCGCCAGTGCTCTGGCGCCGCTGACGTCCAAGCTCGCGAGCTCGGAAAGATTTGTTGGCCCCAATGGTAGCCGTCATACAGACCCTCTTCGGAAACAACCCTACGTCGAGCGTCAGGTCCTGCAGCGACCTAAATTTGCCTTGGACTATTGATAGTTTAAGGGGTGTACGGCGTCTTTGGCGTAGGGTAAAGGGTTCAAGTGGTGAGTAGTTCTGCGGTCTTCATTAACAGACTTCAATTGTCGTCGAAACAGGAAGAGATTGGCATCAAAAGATGGTATGTTCTTTGCCTCAAAGTGGACTCCTGTATATGTAAGTGCTAGAGTTTCAAGTGTTTTAAAATGGGCCCAGATTAAGGTGATCAGAATTTATTTTTGAGATCTGCATTGAAGGAGGATAAGTTGCCTGAAGACGTGACTTTTCAAGACTGAGTAAAAAGCCGGGTTTTGCTAGATTATGTAGACATCAATCCCACTTTCTTCGCTTCACACTAGTCGTCCTCCATTTCATCGAGCGTATCAGAAAAGCTGAATTATCAGAGATTTTGTAGATTTGAGCATAAGCAGAACCAGCAACAATGTACAGTTATTTATTAGTTTCTCGTATTCTGAATTCACTGACGCGTCGTCTTTCCCCCCTCTCTGTCCCATTTGTGCTGCCTACTCCTGATGTATTCCCATTTTTTATTCAGCTAATAAGCAAAGAATTCACATATTATTATAAATCAAGCCGGCCTGCTTTTTGCTGAAGTTCAGCGCGAGATAGTTCATGGTTCGATATTCAATATTGTCTCTGGAGCCGGCTACTATCGTAGCCTGGCATTATTGGGAGCTTTACATGTAGATTATTACTCAGTTTTTGTTTAAGAAGGGTTGAAACACCCATCAAACGCACCCTTGAATCTTTATTAACCAGAATACATAAATCAAACAAAGACGTCAAAGAATATTTCATGTGATGATCTGCTAAACACGGTCAATTCGATTGACGCGAACCACGCGCGCGCCAGATTCTGATTAAAGGTCAAGCCGCCGCATCTATATAAAAAAACGATAATTTCCTCATTGTGCTTAGATCTATAGTCAATCTTATTTCCATCGGAAAGCGTCAACTTTTCTGTAAACACTTATTCACGATTGCCATATTTCGAGATGTCCATGAAGCACGAGGACGAGGTTCCCACCGTCGCCTCATCTCCCGGCGCCGTAGACGACAACGAGTCGCTCGAAACCAGCAAGGATAATACGGTTGAGAACGACAGTAAACGACAAAAAACAGCCCCAAAATCTGGAAATGGTAGCGGAGAACGCACCTACAAGAAACCCACCGAGGAAGCATTGCAGAGACGGCGCGAGGGCCGGATTAAGGCGGCGGCTACGATAGCACAGAATTTGAAGAAGACTGGTATCGGTCGATTTGAGGAGGAGAACGGGTTTGCTCTCACTAGTGTAAAAGCAGTCCCGTTGATCAATCAGAAGAACTACTTTGCTGACTACTTGAAGAAAGACGACCAGATCATGGCCATCCGTAATTGGCGCAACGAGAAGCAGAGCCAGAATAGTCTGAAGAAAAGTGCTGTGCAGGATGACGACGACGATGATGATGATGACGAAAACGACGAAGAAAATGAGGGGGGTCCAGATAAGGCCCGCATGGGCAGCGATACCATCGTGATCCACCCCGGATCGCAGAATTTACGTATTGGTCGTGCCACCGATAGTTTCCCAACGGAGGTGCCGATGGTGGTGGCGATTCCTCGTCCTGAAAAAGCACCCGAAGATTATCCCGTGATTCCTCCACGAACAGTATACGAGGACGGCGATTTCGATTTCGGCGAGAAATTCACCGCCGCGAAGCTAGCCGTAACCAAGGATTTCAAGGCGCGGATGCGCTACTATAAGCGGCGGATGATGCCGAACTCGAGAGAGAGTGCTGCGAACTTCAACAAGCAACAACAGCCCGAGATCGTACCAGACAATAGCGACCCTGACTTTCGGGAGTTTTTCGATGTAACCGATCCAATCTTACAAACCTCGGCGTTTCTCGCCGGCTCCGATGCGCTCAGAGTGCCTATCAGTGAATCGTTCACCGCGTGGAGACTCAGATACCCGATAATCAATGGGACATTCAACCAGCAGCCAGAAGATTACAGATCACAACAGGAATTCATTTGCGATATCACCCGCATTTGCATAGAGGCCGTGCAAGCCATCAATATCCCCGTCTCGGAAATCTCCAAGTTTAAGTGTCTCGTGATTATTCCCGACTTCTACGACAAGGAAATCGTCGAGGCGTGGGTCGACATCTTGTTGAAACTGGTGGGCTTTTTGAAAGTGGCAATCATACAAGAGTCCGTCGCCGCCACTTTTGGCGCGGGGTCTTCTTGTGCGTGTGTGGTCGATGTGGGAGCACAAAAGACCACCATTTCGTGTGTTGATGAGGGCATGATCATCAATGACTCGCGTGTCAGCTTGGATTTTGGCGGAGATAATATCACAGAGACCTTTACTAAGTTGCTTTTGCAGCAGAATTTCCCCATCCAGGATCTCAATCTTTTCGATCGTAATGACGACTGGGAACTTGCCGACCGATTAAAACGCAATTTCTGTACTTTCGATGACGCCGACATTGCTGTGCAATTGTACAACTTTTATCGTCGCAAGGCGGGTGGCAAGACGGAGAAGTACAATTTGAAAGTTTACGACGAGGTTATGCTTGCCCCGCTTGGATTATTCCACCCCGATCTCTTCGAGATTTCCAGCACTTCGACCTGCAAGGACCTTTTTCCCGAGTCCTATGATCAGTATACGGGCGAGGCCAACAATCCTTTTTCGCAAGCGCAGGAAAACTTACTCAACGGCAAGGGATATACTGAAATGACCGATGAGAACTTGATTTTAAAGATTATGGAGGATCGCCAGATCTTCAAGCAGGCAAATGCCGCCTATGGTAAGCCGGTTCCTAATCGTGCTGGCTCTACTGAAGATACACGTAAGAAGTTTGTGGTACCGTTGGATAAGGCAATTATCGAGTCCATTACAAACGCAGGAATTGCCACTGATTTCAGCAAGGTGAAGAAACTATACGATAACATTCTCGTCACAGGCGGCGGGTTGGCAAAATATCCCGGGTTTGATACATTGCTTAATGACCGCATCAACATCTGGCGCCCGCGATTCTTGAGCACGTCATCGCTCGATGACATTTTGAGCTACGTGAGCAAGGAAAAGGACAGATTGGAGATCAGAAGAAAGCAGATGATCACCGATGCGAAGGCAAAGAAGAAGGGTGTTAAAGATGGTAAGGACACCAAGGAAGGAAAAGATAGCAAAAAAGAAGCCCAGGCAATCGATGACATCGAACTCAGTGAGCAGGAAATGAGGAAGATCGAGGCGGACACCACGCTCAGAATCGACCTTCAAAAAGCCGATGCAGTGGCGGAAGACGGCTCGATCATCGCGGTTAACGTGTTACCAGCACCAAAAGAACTCGACCCACAATTGATTTCTTGGACCGGCGGTAGCGTTTACGGCCGATTGAAAGTGATCAATGAAATGTGGGTCTCGCGTGAGGAATGGGAAGTGTTAAACTCTCGGAGTCTCTACTACAAAACCTTGTTTAATTACTAAGCTATGAATGAGCTGGTGATTGGATATTTCCCTACTACTTCGATTCAAGTTGAGTAATGAGAGAAGTTTATGGAGTATTATAAAGACCAGTGCGCAGGAACAAATGACGTCACGCGATCTGAAGCGTCGTCAAAATGGGAAAAGGTTACCTTCAACGCTCGCTCAATTGATCAAGAACTTCCAAAAAAAAAAAAGATTTGAAGACCTGCATTCTAATCAGTCCTCTTTGTTGGTTATTCTGATTACTCGCACGAATCGATGAATTGTGAGCCGGGCCAATTCTTTTAATCCCGGGGAGTTCCCGGGGAATCACGGCACGTTGATCAAAAGGACGCGCACCATTGAGCGAGCCTCGGCGTGTGGCCGCGAAAATAGTGGCCCTGATTGCACGGCCGGGCACACGCGCGTCGATGTGGGCCACGGTGGCAGGGCCCGTTTGCTTTGGTGGTGCACTGGTGTATAGTCGCGGCGGAGACTATACGCCCGATGCTCACAAACCATGCGGTTGCGTTTTTCAACCGAGCAGTGCGAGATCCTTCCCTTCCTTTCTTTGGAATCACCACTTACATTTTTCCAATTTTGAACCAATAAAATGTTGTCCAAGCAATTCGCCCGTGGCTTCGCCTCGTCCGCCGTCGCCAAGAACTACGCCTCCACCATCAAGAACTTGAAGGTGACCAAGGACACCAAGGTCATCTACCAGGGTTTCACCGGTAAGCAGGCCACTTTCCACGCGGAGCAGGCCATTGCCTACGGTACGCAGGTTGTTGGTGGTACCAACCCTAAGAAGGCCGGTACCCAGCACTTGGACAGACCCGTGTTCGCCACGGTGAAGGATGCCGTGAGAGAGGCCGGTGCCACTGCCACTGGTATCTTCGTTCCTCCATCGATTGCCGCCAAGGCGATTGAGGAGGCCATTGAGGCCGAGATCGAGTTGGCCGTCGCCATCACCGAGGGTATTCCTCAGCACGACATGGTCAGAATCGCCCAGATCTTGAAGACGCAGTCCAAGACCAGATTGGTCGGTCCTAACTGTCCAGGTTTGATTGCCCCAGACCAGTGCAAGATCGGTATCATGCCTTCCCACATTCACCAGAGAGGTAAGATCGGTATCATCTCGAGATCCGGTACCTTGACCTACGAGGCTGTCGCCCAGACCACTCAGGTCGGCTTGGGTCAATCTTTGGTCATTGGTATGGGTGGTGACCCATTCCCAGGTACCAACTTCATCGACGCCTTGACGTTGTTCTTGAAGGACCCTGAGACCGAGGGTATTATCTTGATCGGTGAGATCGGTGGTACCGCTGAGGAGGAGGCTGCTGAGTTCTTGAAGCAGCACAACTTGACCAGACCTGAGGGCCCTAAGCCTGTCGTGTCGTTCATTGCCGGTGTCTCTGCTCCACCAGGTAGACGTATGGGTCACGCTGGTGCCATTGTTGCCGGTGGTAAGGGTGACGCCAAGTCCAAGATTGCCTCCTTGGAGGCTGCCGGTGTCGTCGTCGAGGCCTCGCCCGCCAGATTGGGTAACTCGTTGTTGCAGGAGTTCAAGAACAAGAACTTGTTGTAAGCAAAATGCCCGCATATTTCTATACCATAAAAGTCAATAGATAGAATCTACGATATCATTTAAAATTTCTGTACCTCTTTTGTACCCCTAAATTCATGTTTTCTGATTCAGGTAGGTGCGCGCACGACTGAAAAAATCTGTGTAACCAACTTGAGATCTGCGGTGCATTCAATCGCAGTTTCCAAGCAAGAGCATGTTCTCCTTTTCTAAACTCATAAGGCCAAATTTAGCCCTCAATACAACCAGACTCACATCGCCATGTCTCCGAAACTTTTCATCCTCGGCGGTGGCGTGCAAAGTTAACACATCGACTCGCACCAAGGCCAACGTCCACGACCTAGCCACGTTCTTTTCATTGATTGGTCGTGACACCAAGGAGCATCTCGACACGTTCGATAACGACTTGAATAAATTTCTTACCGCCAGCTCGAAGCTGATGAAGGCCAAGGGCATCGACGTGCTGACAAGACGGTACATGTTGAGATGGAAACACAAATTTGTCAATGACTTGGAGCCCTTGAGAGAACATAAAAAGGGCAAGAAGAAGAACGGTGGTGAAAGAAAGGCCAAGGCAGTTAAGGCTAAGAAGGTAGCGCTCGAACGTGCCGCTGAGAAAGAACGGTTTATTGCCGAGGAATTGGAGGCCGAGAGAAAGGGTGAGAGGCAGTTTTAGCGGGACGTCGAATTGTACATAGCATAATAGAGAATTTAAATATTCGAGGAGCAAGAATATTTGTAGAAGAATTGTCGTATTTTAATAATTGTGGCTGTTGAAGGAAGTGGCCCTGGAAAGTAGTAAGCGAAGGGTGACTTGGATGAGATGGGGAACAAGTATTCTTAAGTGACAATTAAGAGAAAAGAATTTAAAGTGTGGAATGATTCCTTTTGAAGTATCAGAGAGTCAATGTTTCTTAAAATTCAAGAAAGATTTAGTTTTTGCTTTTCGCTTTGAGTTGTCAGAAAGGTTATTTTTTTCGCAGTAAGCATGAAATCGATATTTACATTTCCTTTCAGAAAAATTTGAAAACTTCGAGTTTCGCATTAAAAAAAGTCAAAACTTTCTTTTTATACCGAAAGTATAATTCGCTCAAGAAAGAAAGCCCAAATTGTTGAGTCTTTCATCTAATTAGGGTACAAAAAGTTTCCTGGCAGGGGTAGAGCCACACCTCCGTTGACTATATACACCACCGCCTGAGGGCCGTGCCCGCGCCCCGCCACGTCTCCAGAATGATTAACCGCGCTCCACAACCTTTTTCTTCTCCCTGAATCAATCAATGATGAAGACATTCTCAGTTTTGGCAATTCTCGTATCTCTCTTTGCGTTCTTCAGATTTTCTGTGGCTGCGGCCGACGTGCCTGAGAACCCTCCTATCACTCACAAGGTATACTTTGACATTGAGCAGGACGGCGAGAGTCTCGGCCGTATCACAATTGGTTTGTTCGGTACCATTGTGCCCAAGACCGTGGAGAACTTTAGACAATTGGCTGTTTCCGAAGACTCCTCTTTCGGCTACTTGAACTCTATCTTCCACCGCGTGATCCCTAACTTCATGATCCAGGGCGGTGACTATGAGACCGGCAAGGGTTACGGTGGAAAGTCGATTTACGGCGGCAAGTTCGACGACGAGAACTTCACGTTGAAGCACGACAGAAAGTACAGATTGTCCATGGCCAATGCCGGTAGAAACACCAACGGTTCTCAGTTCTTCATCACCACCGCCTTGACCTCGTGGTTGAACGGTGCCCACGTGGTTTTCGGTGAGGTTGTGGAGGGCTTTGAGGTTGTAGACAAGATCGAGAAGACCAAGACCGACCGTGGTGACAGACCAGTTAAGGAGATCAAGATTGTTGCCAGCGGTGAGTTGCCTGTGGCCCAGGTCTCCGGCAAGGACGAGCTCTAATTCTAGAGAACCGTCTCGAGTAGAAGTTCAAACAGGAATCAGAAAGTAGATTTCTTCAAACTATCATATCCAGCTTTTTATGTATGAATTGAAGGGATCTTATGTAGAAGTTTATACAGGATCTAGAAAGTAGGTATCATCAATCTACCAATTCCAAATTCATAATCATAGTTTGTGCTGTGGAATTAGGGGCATACGACTTGAGTAACAAGCAATCGTAAGGTATATAGACTCAAATGCAACTTTGGTCAAGCACATTCTTTATCCACTTCTAGACTGTCACTCTCCATTGCAACCCTGTAAAAATGGTTTCCTTAGTTTGAATACTAACGTCATTAGGACGACGTTTGTTTCCAGCTACCTATCCCTTTCCTCTACCTCTACCCACTCTATTCTCATTCGTCATCATTCAAGTTTAGTTGAAGCCCCAATTGTTCAACCGTACTGCCCTTGCCATATAGCGGGATGTCATCGATATATATACTCTTGTCATTGCTAGCCGAAACCACTACATTATTGAGTAGATTCTCAAAAGCAGCATCCAGAACCTCCGCCAGTAGCCCTCCCGAGTTATCACACAGCACGCCCGACAGTCCTGCTTCCGACGTGCCTGTGTTGGGAGCCACGGTGCCCGGATTTGATACTGCCGTAGGGGTGCTGATAAATCCCGAGTTTCCTGCAGAAGGCTGTGCTTTCCCACTGGAAGAGCTGGGTGCTTCCGACGGATAGATATGTCCTCCTTCACTGATACTGAAAGTGGCCATTTGATTGAGTAAGGACACGGAATTTTTAACTGAGAGCACTGAAGAGAGGAGCCGGGCAGAAAGCACATCATATATCATCGGGCTCTGATATACATTGGCGCCGATAATGTAGTAATCTTGCTGGGTCACGGTATTAAACTGGTCGATGCGGTCTTGTTTGCGAATAACCCAGAAATCCGGCTCGCGTACGAAAGCCACTACGAATTCCATACCGACCATTTCAGTGAGACGCGTCTGGAGGTATTTCTGAGGATGAATCCCCGGCGGGATTTGCTGGAATTGGAACTGCATTCGAAGCACCTGATTGTTGGAGGTCCGGTCGTAGAATGGCGATTCGGAGAAGTAGTCTAGCACATTGCCCGTATGTAGCCCGAATTGCTGAATCCACTCGGGTGATTTCCACTGGATCTCGTCCAAAGGCTCCGTGGTCATTATGTAAATTGTGTAAAAGATTAGTGTGTAACGTGAGAAATTGCACGCGTAATTTTGCAGACTGCGATCATTTGAGGCTATTTGAAAGTAAGCGAGGCCTGCATGGGCGATCCAACACCAAACTCAGGAATATCATTTAAATTTAGTGGAAACTTAATTGAATGGAGGAATATCGAATTCAAGAGGCATATCACTAAATAAATGCTCGATTTATTAATTTTTCAGTCTTTCGCATAAGAGATGAAGAGGCCGCAAACATTGCGACAATGACCCATTGGTACGACCGATAATTCTACAAAAAAAGAAGAGAAGAGCATCCGTCAAAGGCTTTTGCCCCCGTCGCCGAATCAAACTGAACTGGTAAATTCCTCAAACTTAGCCAATTCCTCACGCAACCAATCGGCTTCCTTCGCCATTTCCTCCTGCGACCGAGGGTGCCGGTCCTCATCTGGAGTAGAGATGAAACCCGGGGAATTCTGAAAATCTGTTTTTCTCGCAAAAAAATCCTCATAGGCAGCAGCCAAATCTGATCTTTCAAGCTGCTTATGAATGCTATCGTCGTATTTATCGTTTTTGAATCGAGGAATAATGTGCGTGTGAAGATGTGGCACCGACTGTCCGGATTCGGGTCCATCCTGAATAGCCAAATTCAACGAGTCGGCCTTGTAAACATGTTTAATGAGTCCTTGGATAATTTGAAGTGATTTCATGTAATCCTGGCCCTCTACCGCCGTTAAGTCGCCAAATCGAAGCACACTGGTTCGAAGCGGTACTACGAGCACGTGTCCGGGAACGAGCGGTTTGAGATTCACGAGGGCATAGGTGTGACTGGATTTGAAGAATACCTGGGAGTCAACGGCAAATTTATAGAAAAACACAGATTCCTTCATTGTAAAACCGGGGCGTGTTGTAGAAAAAGAAGATGATGATAAGACTGCCAGCTCAGCTTAATTTCGAGCGCGATCGCACTGACCTATCGAGTTGTGGGGTACGAGAAGGGTACGAGAAAACAAGAGTGTTGTATATAAAATTTAGTTGAAAAATAATTTACATAAAAGATTCCAGGCTGGATTAATGACTTTCGAAATGACTTTTACGTGGAGCGGTGGGCAATTGGCCAGAATTGGTAGTGTTGTTCATGACATTTTGATGGTCGTCACGTGCAACAATGTCTCGTCTAGAAGAAATACCAGATCCCGTAAAATTAGTCCGATGTCAATAAATCCAATTTGAAACAGATGATCAAAAAAGATCAATCAAGAAAAATACATTTTTTTTCCTCCATTGACTCTTGCAGTTGAAGTGATCGTTCATTTAAAACTAAAACACGTCTATCACATCTATTCATCTACGGTAGGAATTCCCATATAATTATCTTAATTGTTTTATTTTTTGATGTCTATAAAATGCCATGATTTCATTTTTTAGGAGCTGTCAAAGCCACCATTAGTCAAGGCGATGTTCAAGCGATGGAACGCAGTATTTACTGCTTGCCGAGGTACTCACCAAGAGACTCCTTGTTGGTCTTGAGACCCTCCTCACCAGCTTGCCAGTTGGCAGGGCAAACCTCACCGTACTTCTCGGTGAACTGGAAAGCCTCGACCAATCTCAAGGACTCGTCGACGGATCTACCGACAGGCAAGTCGTTGATGGTGATCTGTCTCAAGACACCCTTGGGGTCGATCAAGAAGATACCTCTCAAGGCAACACCCTCCTCCTCGATCAACACACCGTAGTCTCTGGACAAGGTGTGGTTGGTGTCGGCCAACAATGGGATGTTGACAGGGCCCAAGCCACCGTCCTTCTTGGCGACGTTGGTCCAGGCCAACAAGGAGTACTCGGAGTCGGTGGAGGCGAACAAGACCTCGACGTCCTTCTCGGCGAACTTCTTGACAGCGTCAGAGTAGGCAATGATCTCGGTTGGGCACACGAAGGTGAACGCCAATGGGATGAACGCCAACAACACCCACTTACCCTTGTACTGCTCCAAGGAGATCTCCTCGAAAACACCGTCGACAACGGCGGTCTTCTTGAAGGCTGGTGCTTGCTGCTGGATAACTGGGGCCATTTTTGATTTTATGTGATTGTGTGAGAGAATGAGAGATTCTTGGTTTTTCTGAGACTGGAAGTTGGGGGGAGGGGATCCACAGTATTTATACCGGCCGCGTTTAGTAAGCGCAGCAGATCTAGACGGGCCGCTTTCTTGCCCTATTGAGACAGGAGCGAGGCCCAGTGCAGGAAGTCCGACAAATCGCCACTGCGGTTGGCAGCTTGATGCTTGGCAGTACCTGATGAATTAGGCAAAGTTTTCGAAATCTTTTACCTCAATTGAAAAATTTAAGTATTGAAATGGACATGTCGAAACGTTTGATTTAAAAAACTGAATTATTCGTGGGTCAATGGCGGAATTGGCCGTTTTTTTTGCTCGTGAGCCACAATTTTTCGCACTGGTGCCACGCGTTCGTGCCTGCACACTGGCCTTTCATTGCGAGCGGAATCAAATCGAATCATCTGATAAGCGCAGATCGCAGGCTGAGAAACTTCGCGTAACCAAATCCGATTTCGGTGGTTGCTGTGATTGTTCAGAATGTACCTGGTAAGAAAAAACGAGGCGAGGATTTGTCAGGACCGATGAATTCCAGGCTCACTGGATGAGTAAAATCGAAAGAGGGGTAAACAAGTCATGGTCTCGTTCTATTGTGATTCAGTGGCGCTGCGAAATTTCGGCCACGTTTCTCCTCGAGTTTTCGAATTGGCCGCTCCTAGAATTGAGATCCCATCACTACAATAGATTTATTATGATAAACAAAAGATATCACACGAGATCTGGGTAAAGTTAAACACCTTAGACTTGGATCATTTGTAAAGAGACAGGTGATTTATTAGTGACAATGCCAATTTGATTGAAGGGCCCTTAAATTCCAGGCGCGGTTATGGACCACCAAGGTTACAGAAGCTAGATTTCGAACGACACGAGCAGGAGAAGTTCCAAGATGATTATGTAACCTTTTATTTTGTTTATTTGATAGTAAACTAGAATTGAAACAACTGACACTCTCTAGGACTTCAATCTGTCTGAGATCTCGAATGTCTTAGTTGCTGCAATCGTTGCGGAAGAAACATATCAAATTTGAGCCATGTCAGTTCCTTCCTCACTTAAGCTTAAGCGATTCTTTTTTTCAAACTTTTCTGTTTTTAGTAACCAGTTTTTCGTAATCAATTGACAAAATCGTCTAAATAGACCCACGCCAAAGCATCAGCCATGTTAGCTATTTTAGGCAAAAAGTCGCGCAGACCGGCTTCCCTCGGAATTGTAACAAGCATCAAAGTATAACGCAGATAGTCAATCTTTAAAATCCTAACGACTTACCTCAAAAAGAAAAAGAGAAAATCCTGCAATTTTATAAATTGGTTCCTGTCACCATGGCCTAGACTCGGTGTGCCCGACCTTTCCTGCCAGGCTCGCACGTGATTTCCCTTCACGTGTCGCGTTTGCCGGCCACCTACTCATTAGTTATGCCGACGTTTCCTAAATCATTAAGTATTCCCAGTTTAGCCATGGAGAAATTGGGTTTTAATCGCGTGAGTAATAACCCCAAGCCGGGGAATGCTACCATCACCCATAATCAACAACCTCGGGCGGCGCCACCGGTGCCATACATCAAGAAACAGATGCGGGTTGAGATCGCGCCGTCGAATCTGGTGGCCCTTGCTAATTTGGTGGCGGTCCATCCTAGCGATTTTCCCGAATTGAGTGAACGCGATAACATCATCATTGATGGCACGTTTGTCTATGGAATCTCTAAGGATGCATCGATGAAACCAGGCACGCTTGGCTTGGCTGGAAATCTTCGTCAGTGGTGTAAGACATCGTTGGGCCAAGTAGTGGACGTTGAACTGTACAATATTTTCGACAGATCCGCCGATAATACTCATTACCTAGGAGAAATCGACTGCTTGATTGATTATAGAAATGCCGCCAAGGGTACTCCGGTCACGATCAGTGAAGAAGAGCTCATCAGCGTATTTCTTGCCAATTACGAGAACCAGATCTTACAACCGTCGCAGCCGGTGGTGATGGATTTCAAGGGCAAAATCTTATCGGTGTTTGTTCTCGCGTGTCAGGTGATCAATTTGAGTAACATCGGCGAGCCGACCCGCGAGATGTCCCAGGATGTATTCACCAAGGGAATCTTGATGAAGGGTGGTACGCAAATCAACTTTTTCCCCACGGAAACCTCGGCAATCAAAGTACAGAAGAAACAGGGAGGCAAGTCGTCGGCCATGATCAACAAGCCAAGGGCAAATCCCATCATCAACCCTGATTTCAAGTTGGAGAACTTGGGGATTGGTGGTCTTGACCACGAATTCCAACAGATATTCCGGCGTGCATTTGCCTCAAGAATCATCTCTCCGGATTTGGTGGATAAATTAGGCTTGCGTCACGTGAAAGGATTGTTATTGTTCGGGCCCCCGGGAACCGGTAAAACCTTGATTGCTCGTCAGATCGGTAAGATGTTGAATGTCAAGGAACCGAAAATTGTCAATGGTCCGGAAATGCTCTCGAAATATGTTGGTTCGTCAGAGGAGAATATCCGGAACTTGTTCAAAGACGCCGAGGCCGAGTATAAGGCGAAGGGAGAAAATTCCCTGTTACACATCATCATTTTCGACGAGTTGGACTCAGTGTTCAAGCAGAGAGGTGGTGGTCGTAGTGACGGTACAGGTGTCGGCGATAATGTCGTGAACCAGCTCTTGGCGAAAATGGACGGTGTTGACCAATTGAACAATATCTTGATCATCGGAATGACCAATAGATTGGATTTGATCGATAATGCATTGTTACGTCCCGGTCGTTTTGAGATCCAGATCGAGATCTCGCTTCCGGACGAAAAAGGCCGTAAGGAGATCTTGTTGATCCACACGAAGAAAATGGCCGATAACAATATCTTGGGTAAAGACGTCGACTTCGACGAGTTGGCGGCGCTCACGAAGAATTTCACCGGTGCTGAGCTCGAGGGTCTTTGTAACTCCGCCTCGTCGTTTGCCATCAGTCAGTTCACCAAGGGTGAGAATATCGCCAAAGTCGATGAGAAAATTGCCAAGATGAAGTTGCTGCGCAACGATTTCTTATTGGCACTCAATGAGGTGAAGCCAGCGTTTGGTGTGAACGAAGAAGATTTGAACATGAACTTCCCCTATGGAATCATCGAGTATAACCCGAAAATCCATGCCGTGTTCGCCCAGTTGAACTCTTATATTGAGCAGGTCAAGCACTCCGATACCGAACGACTCGTGAGTGTGTTGTTGCACGGTGAACCCGGGGTGGGCAAAACGGCAATTTCATCAATGCTTGCACTCAATTCCGAGTTTCCATTCATCAAGATGTTGAGTGCCGAAAGTTTGGTGGGGATGTCAGAGGCAATGAAAATGACCACGATCGATAACGTATTCCGAGATGTCTACAAGTCGCCGTTGAATGTTTTGGTGATCGATAAGATCGAAACCTTGATCAATTACGTGCCCATTGGACCTCGATTTTCCAATGAGATCTTACAGATGTTGATCGTCAATTTGAACAAACGTCCACCCAACGGGAGAAGATTACTTATTATCGGTACCACGTCACAGTACTCGGTGTTGAAGCATATGAGCTTAGTGGAGAATTTTACCAAAACGATCGAGTTGAAAAAAGTACAGCATATTGACGAGGTCAGCATTATCTTGGACAAGTTACAGTTTATGGATAGTGCTTCGCGTGCGGCGATCTTACAACAACTTGGCGGTTACGGCGATGGCCAGATTGATCTCAGCATCAAGAAGTTGATTCAGGTGTTGATGAATTGTAAGTATCTCAAAGCAGATGTCAATGTGGTAGTGGAGAACATATTGGAGGCACAGGTAGCCTAGGCATCACGTGGATCACCCATCAGAAAGAAGAATTTGGGTATGGCCGTGATTTTGAATAGCACTTTATTCCCCTCTTCAAAATATGTCACGAGTGGCTGGCACAAGAAATGTGGGGGCTTAGGATTAGCACCTGTTTTGGGATAAGTGTCAGTCTCACCCCTTTTTGCCAAGAAAAAACGTAGACCGTTTTGAGCCATCGTATGACCTAAGCTAGATGATCAAATAAGATAGAAAACTGAAACAATCCATGAACTTCGTGCTTTCAAATTATTCAAAGTCCATTAAATGGCTTGGAGCGTGCAATCTCGGTTCCCCGCTTACACACATTAATGTCCCAGCCGTGCGTCGCATATGCACGATTCCCATTCAGTTCGTGCTCTCCCACATGCATGCTAGGGTGTCATAGATTTGATCTTTCTTTTGATGCAATGAGGCTTACCATGGTACTGAAGTCACCAGCACAGCATGAGAAAATAAAGTTAGATTCATGTATCGACTTAGATTGATGGTTTCGGGGCGACTTTATTGAACAACCATCATAAAATATCCAGCAAATCTCAAGATTTCGAAATACGCCTACATTGTAAAAGACAAAGATTCGATCCGATTTCAAAAATCATCCGTTTTATCATTCCTTGAATCACTGACCACAGAGTGAGACACCACTTTTGCGCGCGCATACGGTGTGCTTTCGGCGAGTATCTCAATGAAATTTTCTTTTTCAATTACCCCAGATTTCTCATTTCTTTTGTTCCCCAACATGTAGCACGGAATTCAATAGTCATTCCTTTCATCGTGCATTGATGTCGATGCCCCACCAATGCCTACCCCGCAATTCTCTACCCCAGATTTATATCCTGATGTATATAAGCAATCCCCCTCGCCAATCCAATTCATTCCTGCTTTAATCTCCTTTTTCTGCCGAATACCACGCTTTTTCAATTCGCTTGCCTTGCCATTATCTCGCTCATTTTTGTCAACTCCGCGCTATCATCTGGCTAATCTGCCGGTAAACTTCGACTGCACCATTTACCCAAGGACTGGGTGCAACTTTAAGGCAAATCAAAATGTCTCAGGATGAGTACGCTTATCCTTCCTCACCAATATTTCCTAGTAAACCAACATGGGAAGATCTTGTGCATCTTTATTTCACCAAGGAAAACGGAATAATTTGTCCTCGCAACATCTTCAAAGAACATCAACCTCGACCCGAAGAGGCGGTGTCGATTTCGATCGTCAGGCAATTACCATACTCACCAATCATTAAGCAAGAATCTGATTTCGTAGCGCCCGAACTGGAATATACCTATATCAGCTCTGGAGAACAGCCGGGGTTTTCCATGGCCGATCGCCTGCTTGTATCCACCCCCAGAAATACGTTTTGGGAAACCTATACTGAGATCCATTCAAATGAGTCTTCCAATCATCCAGACTCGCAAACTTCATTGGAGAAACCTTTATTGGAGAAACCTTGGAGTTTCAATGTGATCGGCCTTCCAGAAATCGTGTTTGAAGAAAAAGTATTGCACCCAATTCCTCAACGCGACTTCAAATTCCAAGCAGTTTGCAAATCCGTCAATGAGCCACCACAGCTTCTTGTGACTCTTTGTTTCAATACCAAAAAAGCGTTTCTCGGGGTGGTGCAGTTGAGTGGGCCCCAGAGAGAGTACAATCTTCCAATTTTCTCGAAGATGATGCCATTACACCTAATGTTGAAATCAAAAAAGTTTGAACTTCGGCCGGGAAAGGGAGAGAAAAAATGCCCGAAATTGATGCTGGTTCAATCGACTCGAAAGAAGTATGTTTCACGGTATACACTTGGCCAACTTTCCCTAATTTTGGGTCTTCAGAATTATGATGTTTCTCTAGTAAAAACCATCGAAAGTATTGTGATTGCCCTCTGTGATCAATTATGTGGATTGAAAGTAGGAGAAAGATCATGGAGTAGAAGTGTTCCTTTGACCAACCGAAAAGAAATTATCGGGAAAGTTTATACTTTTGCCAGGCTTTACTTCCCCAATTTCTCCGAGGATAATATCCAGACCATAATCAAAAGAGGGGCATACTCGCGGACTCAGGATTTTTTGAGGAGACAGAGAAGAAAACAAAGAAAAGGATTGAATTAGGGAAAAATCAGGTAATGTGTAGAAAAAATTAATATAATAGAAAAAAATGAGTGGTACGGGAATCGAACCCATGTCTAGTGCTTGGAAGGCACTAATGCTAGCCATTACACCAACCACCCGCTTTCGCGTCAAAATCTAAATTTACCTCACTATAACGTATTAAAAGTAAGTGTGGAGCATAAATCTGATTCGCTTTAAAGCGGCTGTTTGGTTTTAGAATTGATAGCTTAATAAGTAGACGTTTTGAATTCAAAACGACAGCTTTTTGAAATTTTCAAGAAGAAGAAATGATGACTTGCGCTAATTGATCTGATGCATCAGTCAAAAAGAAGAATGCACGTGTTGTTCCATCAGTGCGGCACCATGTTGTGCCTGATTTGAACAGATATTTCATCTCAGGTATCCGAAATTCTTTAAGTTTTCTCTATTGCTCGAGTGTTGTTTTGATTTTTCAATAGGTGCATTTAAAAGACTGATTTCTTTCGTCGAACAAACAAAGTTAAATTCGCGCCCGCGAGAAACCGGGGCTGCGGAAGATGAGTCAGATTCCGGAGCTCTCTGTCTCAGCAGATCGATCAGCAGTCTGATTTAATAGAAATTTCTATGAGGTGCCATTTCGCTTATTTCATACCTAGAATTTGATCAATTTGGCGACTTTCTAGGCTAGGAATTCTCTCTCAGATTCCGATTTCATGCACTGAGGCGCCAGGGTCCCGCGCTAATGTGGCTCCGATCATGAGTAATCAAATACGCATATATGCAGGAAAAGATAAGCGCGTCGAGCGTATAAAGACCAATTGTCCCAGATTAGGAGTCTTAGCGTTCAATTTCCATTAATTTCTTTTCGAACAATGACTCAGATTGAACAAATTCAGCCCACAGGCACTAAACTCACTACGAAATCGGGCGTTCCAGTAAAGATCGGGACTGGCTCCGGCACGAAATGGCAGCACATTAAAAAAGGCAGAGACGTTTCCTTGAAGGATACCTTGGCGGAGGAATTGGTCGATTCGCTTGTCTTGAGCGTGGAAAATGGATTTAGACATTTGGATACCGCAGAAATTTATACGACCCACCCTGAAATCGCCGAGGCAATTAGAAGATCGGATGTGCCCAGAGAAGACCTTTTCATCACCACGAAATATAATCCTGGCGTTGAACAGCAACCTGCGCTTCACAAATCAGGCGCTGCATCAGTAGACGCTGCGTTAAAAGAGCTTGATTTGGAATACATCGACTTGTTTTTGATTCACTTTCCTTTCTTCCAAAAAGAGTACTCGCACGGCCAAACGCTCGAGTCGGTATGGAAAGATTTGATCGAGGCAAAGAAAGCCGGAAAAGTGAGGTATATCGGAGGATCTAATCTTACAGTAGAACATTTGAAGCAATTGAGCGCAGTGGCAGGCGGAGACCCTGAGTTTTCGCCTCAGGTTAACCAAATCGAGTTCCATCCTTACTTGCAGAACCAAAGTGAAGGAATTCTTGAGTACAGTAAAGAGAACGGGATTTTGCTCGAGGCTTATGGACCATTATCGCCGCTTTTCCGGATTTTGGATAGCGAGGGTACCGAGGTCACCGATCATCCATTGAAACCTGTGGTGGTTCAACTTGCACAGAAATACGGAAAGACCGACGCGCAAATCTTGTTGCGGTACACTTTGCAAAAGGGTCTCTTGCCCATCACCACCTCGTCGAAATCGGAAAGACAGAAGGAGTCGTTGGCGGTTTATGAGTTTGCCTTGGACGATGAGGATGTAAAGTTGATTGACGAGACTGGCGCCAAATTCCATTTCCGTGGCTTTTTCAAGAACTTGTACCACACGAAGGATTGAGAGCACCTGAAAGTTATGGCTGAATCAAGTTCTTGAGGTTATGTGCGTGAATAGACAAAAGATACTAGTTATAGAAGAGATATTTATAAACATTTTGCAGCAATGAATGAGTTTCGTAGTCGCCGTTCTGAACAACATACTAAGACGGTTTTCAATTTGAAGCAGGAACAAATTTGCAGTCTTGTTTGATTTTGAAGAATCTTACCATGAAGGTGGGCTCAATCGAGAGGGATACCCGGATTGATTTCGAGAGTCACTAAAGGCTAATTTTGATGATGCTCGAAGAAGATTAATCACGTGCACGTGATCCTGTAAATAAGGTTAACTCTATAATGGCCATGGACTCGTCATTGAGAAAATTGCTTTAAAACCTGGAGTTAGTGAAAAGAGACAGAAAATCGAGGAGATCTAAGCGCCGTCTCACTTTCCATGACATACACTTTCTCAGCGTATGCAGTCATAACCGGCCAGTGAGTCAATAAACAGAGAAAGCTTCTGGAATTTTTAGAAGAGACTCGAATTCGCAAAAGCTTTAGATCCTTCTTACAGAAATCAAATAATTTTACATCTAATTGATCAGAAAGTTGTCCGTAGCAAAATTTCTCGCTCAATATTTCTCTTGTAGCAAGCTCAAGCACGCGCCGCGCATCTACCCCGAATCCCTAGTTCTCCCTCGAAATCGTCATTCAATCATCATTTTTTCAAAAGGATAGAAAAATTATCGGAAAATGTGTGGAAGATACGCGTTGGGTGTGGTACGTTTCAATTGAAAAATAGTGTCTTTGTGCCCAATCTGCTTGAATTTTTATCTTTCTAATGGGGTTTTGCCACTTCTCATAGCTAACCTCATAGTCAATTGAAAATCTCCCCAATCAATTTAATGACACTGTACTCAATCAGAACCAGAATCAAGGCCTCACTGAGCAAGGTGCATCGGAATCATCAGATGCTTCCTACGAGACTACATCCTCAATTGATGGGACTTCTCACACGGTTCAATTGAACGTTTCAACGCATAATTTCGACGCCTCGTATAATATTCCCCCTACTAGCACTGGAATCATTATATATATGGAGAAATCAGAAAAAAAGGATTATGTATACAGGATCGAAACGCTGAAATTCGGGGTGCTTCCAGCATGGGCGAAACCCCAGGATTCTCTGCCGGTAAAGAAAAGTAATAGCACCGGTTTACAGTATTCTCGGGAAATACAGCTGCATCAAGGAAAATTGTTCAATAGTCGAAAAGAGACCTTGGCACAGCCACGGACAGTATGGGCCACATCGCGTAAACACACACGGTGCGTCGTTCCTATTCTGGGATACTTTGAATGGCTCAACACGAAACTGGGGAAGGTCCCGCATTATGTATATCTGCCCGAGTCTCCTCTTATTTATCTTGCCGGACTCTACTCTCATAACTATAACTACAATGACACGGAAATCGTTCCTGAGGGTTCCAAGTACTTTTCCTCTTTCTCGATCGTTACCGGTCCTGGGAAAGGCAAAGGCAAGAACGATATGCAATGGCTTCATTCGCGAAAACCAATATTTATTGAGCCCAATTCTCAAGCCTGGTTTGATTGGTTGAGACCTGACGACCACTGGGACGAGTCCTTGTTGGAAAAGTGTTTGGATACGGACACTAATCCGGTATATGATACACTTGCATGGCACCAGGTGGCGAAATTCGTGGGGAATCCTGCAAACAAAGGCTCAGAAGTAATAAAAGAGGAGAAAGTTAAACAGCTGTCGATTGCTTCGTTCTTTCTGCCGAAAAAGGGAAGTGTGAAGAAAGAGGAGAGTGAGGTGAAGGAGGAAGAAGATAAGGCGTCAAGAAAGAGAGAAAGAAGTGATTTAGGAAATGAAGAGAAGAAGAAAGTGAAAAGAGAAGATTAGGAGGGACGCATATAGTGATCAAAGAGTAGAATTAGTTAATTCAATTGATCTCAATTAAACATACATCGGATGCTTCAGTTTGGGTAGGCAATGAGAGGCCCTAAAGAAAAGCATCACGATACAAATCATATAAGCCAACATAATCAAAAGTTCCTTATAAAAAATCTCGTTCCATTATGGCATTCTTTGGGGTTTTTATTGATTCCGCTTTCAGTGACGGACTGCATACTCGCCATTCCAGCAGCGAGACAAGTCTATGAAAACTGTCCCCTCTCATCATATTCATTTAAATAAATAATTTTCAAACCACAAAAAATCATAAGACCAAGTTCTAAGGCTTTTCTTGAAAAAATCTATCGCGCATGATCATCCAATTCCAAGATCGCCAATTTGCAGCGAGCCACGGGCGCGAGACGAGACTCCGAGTGCACTTCGCGAAAAAAATCACCTTGAATTTATCTGAGTCTCCAGCATTAACCATTTCACACAGCTCCATAACGGATAATTCACTTTCATGTCGCTCCGTAATCAGGTGGTTTCTCGCAACAACCCCATTCGTTTTGTGGCCAGTATCAGGCGCCAGTCCACCAGCCAAGTGCCGCTTTACTTAAACCCACATAAATGGCAAGGCCTTCCCGCCGACCAGGTGTTTGAGTTGCACGAGTTGAGGAGAAAGACTTTAGGCGAGAAGTACGTACCCAATGATGCCGAGAGAAAGGCGATCTTGAGCACGTACTCCGAGTTGAAGGCCAAATCCCCGGCGTTACTGTACGCGTACGAAATCGACAATTTCGCCGAGAGAGTAATGAACAATACCCCCGTCAGTCTTCGTGGCCTTCCTAAAAAATACTCGAACGTGCCAGTCTTGGATAAAGGACAAACGCCACACGAGTTACGCCGTCTTGACCAAATCCACCGTGTCAGTGCGTACGAGATGCCTCTTTTGGCGAAGTTTCGTCAGCCATATAACCCAGTATCGGCAAAGCAAGCCCCGATCCACTTGACCTTTAACACCGACTTTTCGAATGAGGCAACTCCGGTCAACCGAAGCGTGACGCTTCTGGTGGAATTGAAAGACTTGGGGCTTAATCAAAAACAGCAGAGAAAGTTTAAGCTCTTGCTGCAGGAGAAGTTCGACCACGCTTTTCAGAAGTTCACTTTTTCTACGGACAGATACCCAGAACTGGCTCAGAATGCCCGCTGGTTGGTGGAAACATTCAACAAATTGCTCACCGAACTGAAAGATTTGCTGAAGAATACGTTCGACGAAGTGCCACTCCGGGTCGCGCCACAAACCGCGAAAAAGGCAAAGATGTCATTTCCAGAGCTGTGGAAAAGACCTCAGGATGCGCCAATCAAGAGGCACACGATCGTGAAAGAATGTGTGGATGCGGTGAAACGTCGTATGGACGCGGAGTACTTGACCAGCTTATCGCCATAACTAGAGCCAAACATAAAATACTGTATATAAAGATGAATCGAAAGATGGTTTAGAGAGAGAATAAGAGGATTAAAGAAAGAAAAAAATACAATTTGCATATTGTAGAATTCTAGAATAGAAGGAAGACCGGGGTTGTGGGTGAAACACCCGTGCACCATACCCAAGTCTTGAGTGCTGCCTGCCGCGTGATAAGATCGTGAATGTTGATACTGGAGATTTGCATCCATAACATCCATCACAACAAGTCATTTTTTACGTTTATCGCGTATTTGAGAAATCTTGAATAAAAAGATTTTATAGAATAAAGCGCATTTTTCGCATTTGCATTTCCCGTGGAATACCCTCATATTCATTTACATATCAGATGGCTTCGATGCACTCAGCGTCTACGGTCCTTGACGACATAATAGACGAGCTTCGGCTCAAGTACGACTCGTCAGTTGGCCTTCTAGACGGTGATGCGGTGAGAGAGATTCCCAACCTCAATACCCTTCAAAATCTCGGCAAGCTCTTGGCCAAACTTTCCACGAGTCTAGCCGCCAGCGAGAAAACCGATCTGGAAGTGCTTCTAGCAGTAGAGGAAAGAATTGCCGAGGTCCAGAAATCGCCCGAGCCAGAGCCTGAAGAACAATCACAGACAATTGACGAACAGGAAGAAGAAGTCAGTGCGGATGAAGGTGCACATAAACGCGAGCATGAAGATGTTAGTTCCCTGGAAGATTCGGAGGAAACACCGCTTGCGAAAAGACGGAAACATGAAATTGACGAAAAGCCGGAACCTGAAAGTGTCGTTGAAGAATCGGCGAAGACCGCAGTCGAAGACGAGGATGAGGTAGAGATTCAGGGAAATGAGGCAGCAGAAGAAGCAGAGGAAGACGGAGAGGAAAAGGTTGAAGATGCGTCTGAAGCCGAAACCGATAAAGTCGACGTAGATCAGGAGCAGATAGCGGAAAAGGACGAGGAAGAAAGTGAAACTGTGGAAAACGCGCAACCGAAACACGAGGCGGAGCAGCTCGCCGACGAGAAGCCCGAGGAAATCGAAGATGGCCAAAATTCGGAGAAAGAGGAAATTGCGGATACGGAAGCTGAAGTGGAGGTGACCAGTGAAGAAAACAACGACAAAGTGGCAAATGAAAACGCCGCTGGCGAAGACAAAGACGATGTCGAGGAGCCAGCACCCTCTGTAAAAGATGATAACGATATGGAAATCGACGAGTTCAATCGAGACAGTGGCGCTTCTCATGGCACTGAGGAACGACTCAACAGTAAAGACGATCCCACGCCGCCGGTCCAAGTTGGATCCTTCACTCAAAAGAACGACACCCGGCTCAAGAACCCGAAATCAGAATTCGTCAGTCTGCAAACGTTGTCTCGCGCAGCCATCACCGAACTTGGCCTTTTTTCCGAGGAAAATAACGGTTTGGAAACACAGGGCAAAGAATTCTTGAAGAAGAAGTTCGGCGTGGCGTCGTACCCGGAAAACGACTTGAAACGGATGTTACCGGGTGAGATTCCCTCCACGGACTTTTCGAAGAACAAGCCGCCGCTGAATCAAGTGCAATTCTCTACTTACCAACTGTACATCGAGTCGTACTTCCGCCCTTTTGTCAACGAAGATATCAGTTTTGTCAACGAGAAGTTCGTGATTCCTCCTGGCCTCGAGAAAAACTACGATCCTCTCGTGAACCCGTACCTCATTCCCAAATTGGGCAATTTCTATACCGAGCGGTGGGCTGACGAAGATGCCGCCCTAGGATCGAAACTTCTGTCTCCTGCTTATCAGCGGCCGCCGCTTGAGGCGTTTAAACCTCGAGGCTCGACCGAAGATCTAGTGGATGAGAAGATGTTGACGGAAGACATTTCTTGTGGACCGCTCTCAAGCCGTCTTCTTTCAGCGATTCTCAATATCCATGAAGTCAAAAGCAAAGATGAGAATGACGAGGACGACTCGGATGTGAAAAATGAACAAATTCTCGGAGACCTCATGTTTGGCGACGATGCAGTGAGCCAGTTGAATATGGGCGAGGCATTAAAGGCGGCGCCGGCAGAAACGGATTTCCTCTCGATGGAGGACCGCTTGAAGCAGGAATTGAATCATATAGGGATTTTCTCGAGCGCACAAGAAGGAGATTCTCCCAAGAAAAAGAGTATTATCGATTCGGACGACTGGATCGTGAATCGCGAGGACGACGAGATATGTGCTGAGATCCGTCTTCTCCAACAGGAATTGAAGGGCGCGGTAGTCCGAAACCGCAAACGGAAAAAGGCGCTTGCGCCGCTCCTACAGGAACACTTAGCGTACCAGGAATTCGGCACGATCCTTGACGAATTGGATAAGCAGGTAGACCAAGCATACACGAAACGACTCAAGGCCAAAAGTAAGCGGAAGAAGATCTCGCTGGATAATCCCGCGTTGGCGCAACAACAAACAGCTAGCAGCGGACTCACATCTTTGTTGGATAAACGTGTACGATGGATCAGTAATATCGGGAAGCTTTTTGATGCGCCAGAAATTATGAAGCGCATCCCGGATTCTTCGATATTTAATGATCAGGACCAATCCGACGATGAGGATGGCGATGGAGAAGTGGACGTGGTCACTGAAGCCGCGACATGATTTTGCCAAGCAAGATCAGATCATATCAGACTATGTGCATGCATTAATAATATATATGAAATTAATCCCCCGATTAGAACAACTACAAACTCATCCCCTTTACCAACTGTTTAAATGGCGGAATAGTCCTGCAATTACCGAGCGCCACCATCGCCACAGGCTTATCCTTGAGTCTATAATTGGCCCAGTTCACCACATCCTCGCGGGTGATGCTTTCAACCCGCTGGAAGACATCTTCGGGCGAAAGACGGTACCCTGTATTAACAAGCTGGCGGCCGATGTCTTCGGCAATCGCAGTAGAATCGTCAAGCGCCAATACCAACGATGCCTTGAGCTGCGCCTTCGACCGTTCTACCTCCTCATCAGTGATTTTACCCGACTTCAACCGAGCCCATTCTTGAAGCGTAGCATTGATGAAGAGAGACATGTCAGTATTACTATCGGCGGTGAAATATACACCCATAAGACCAGTATCGGCGTATGACGTGGTGTACGCCATGTACAGGTTGGCCACCGGAGTATTGCCCGGACCACCCATCGCCGCAGTAACCGTGAGTGGCGTGGGAGAGTCGGAGCCAATACCGATAGCCCTATCCCATGATCCAACAATACCGTTGGCAACTGAAGAAGTAAAGAAGTCCGGCGCAGACCAGCTGACACCTTCGACGGCCAACGCCACGTGCGTGACCGGCATAGAGTCGTCCTGGATGCGTCTCTCGGTGCCATGGAAAAGTGGGAGATCATCACCATGCTGCTTGAATGGGACTTCACTGGGTTTGATGTGGCCGAAATACTTGCTAGCGTTTGCCACAAGTTGCTCGTGATCCACGCATCCCACCCCGATCAACGCCATTCTGTCGCCTTTATAGTTGGTGGTAATGTAGTTCACCAAGTCCTTTCTGTTGATGGTTCTAATCTTCTCGCGGGGTCCCAAGATCGTACGACCTAAATCCTGATTCTTAAACACGATCTCATGCAAGTGGTCGAATACTACCTCATCGTACATCTTATCGACCTCATCACTTTCTTGCAAGATCACCGCCCTCTCCCGCTCGATTGCTCTCGTTTCAAGTTTAGACTTCGTGAGCAAGTCACTCAAAATGTCCACGTTCTGCTCCAAGTCCTTCGCGAGACATTTGGTATAGTACACGGTATTCTCACGTGATGTGTAAGCATTAATCTGCGATCCCAAGTCTTCAATTTCTAATTCAAGCCCATACTGCGATCTCTTCGATGTGCCTTTGAATGCCAAATGCTCGAGGAAATGGGCAGTACCACTACTTATGGGATTATCGGCACGTGATCCGGCATTGATCCACATACCGACCGTGGCGGTCTTGGTGCCCGGCATGTTTTCACTGGCTACGGTTAAGCCATTGGGAAGAACCGTAGTTTTATATAGGGATTGTACGGAGTCTGTCGCTAGCAGACGCACATTTCTGTATAATGACAGCGCTCTATTGAATCTGGCTAGTTGTCCAAGCATTTTGTTGATGGAATGGGAAGCTGGCTGCGGTGCGGGCCGATGACTATACTTAAGTGCGTGGTGCACGGGTGTAAGGGTATGTCAGCTTACCGTTTTTTTCCCAGATCCTAGGCTAGCCGCGCCCGTATTATTAATGTGAAAGAGATCAAATGAAGGTCGGTGGGATTGATCTTTTGACATATTGTGAAAGTGGGTCAATAAGAGAATTATCAATAAAATGCAAGCTATGGCTGAATTTTTGGCTTTGGTAACTTAAAACTGAAATAGACAACTTGCCGCAAATCTTGCCGAGGAAGGTGGGAGCATACCACCAAAAAAGGCAGTCACAGTCGGTGATTGGAATAATTGCCGGAGATTCAAAATTCAATTAAACTCAATTGCACCTATTTACTTCTCAAAACTTAGTCCAATTGCCAAAAGAATTTAAGTAGCGGTCGTTTTTACTCATTTGCCGCCGAGGTCATCCCCAGCCCCTTCTTGGTCACATATATTGCCTGCAGGTCCGGGGTCCACCCGATCTAAGCCGATAGCGATGTCGCGTGCGCGAAAAAGAAACGGGAAAATCTCGCGGTTATAGGAAAGGGGGGCGCTCGTGCATTTGCACTCGATTAATTTTTCAGCTTCGACAACCGCTTTGTTCTACTTGCTATAAAAAAAAATTGCTGGATCAAATAATTAGACAAGTCAATTGATCTTCCTCTCAGATTCAAAATTTATCATTAACACGAAATACCCATCATGAAGGTGTTTGAGAGCCAACATTTTTTCGACTATTCCTGGGAACAAGTCACCGCTGCCAATTGGCAAAAATACCCCAATGAGCTTTCGACCCATGTCGTGAGCGTGGATATTCTTAATCGAGAATTCGATCCTGAGAGACAGACTCTCCGTACCGAGAGATTAATTGCGTGCAAGCAGCCAATTCCACGCTGGCTCCGCAGCATCGTTGGTGGCGATGACTGCTCGTTTGTGCGCGAGATTAGTGAAGTAGATTTAGTGACCAAGACGCTCGTCATGAGATCGGCCAATATGACAATGAGTCATTTGCTCTCTGTCAAGGAGACTGTGACATACCGCCCGGATCCGAAGTTTGCCAGCAGCAGGACCACATTCGAGCAAGAGGCTGAGATCACAGCATTCTCTAGCTTCAAGACCATATGCAACAAGATTGAAGATTGGTCAGTAGAGAGGTTTGGACAGAACGCCAGTATCGGCAAGAGAGGCTTTGAAACCGTGCTTCTGGCATTAACCGAGAAATGGGAGGAATCTGGTGTGCTCATGAAGGACGTGGGTTCGACGTTGATGAGGGAGCTTGATGAAGTTAACGATAAGACCCAGGAATTAGTGCACGAGGTCACGGAAAAGACCTCTTCTGTACTTAGCGAGGTTCGTAATTTGGGCATGTGGCCACGGAAGTAGTGTGGCCCAGGAGGTTGCATTACAACGAACCAATACTTTGAGTCAAAGGTTCGAAAAAACTACACACAACTTATACAATTCATTAAAGGCAGGCAAACCATGTCACAGCGAACGAAACGTACGTTACCGCTGTCGCAGCCGCGCCGACTCAGCATTATCTTCGGACATTTACATTCTTTTCATAATTCATTTGCATTTTCACGGGAGGCATATTTCATTGATTACAAAAGCATATAGATTTTTTTCGAGTAATATACATATTTATAGATAAATTCTTAGAGGCATACTAAATGCGTGTACCAATTCTAGTGAGCCACACGCGACCGCGAATCTCATCGCGTGCGATGCCCTTCTGGTCTGATCGTGTCTGGAGCCAATACACATATATTTGGAACTCTCTCCGGTTTGCAATTGTGGAGTCCGTCTAGTCTGTTTTATTTATTGCTTATGTTCGATCAGTTTTAAGCCGCAAATTTCATCCACCCCCTCTTCACACCCAATCATTCATTATACAAAACCAAGTTGAATCATTCGAATCAGCTCGTGGCCAAGTTCGACCACCAACATGAGCCAAGATGAAATCATAGAAAAACCGCAGGATACGCAAGACGAAAGCATTCAGGGCTTCGAGGAGTTCATGGCGGAGATGGAGAATGAGACGGTATTTCTTAACCGGAAACGAAGCGCATCACAAACCTTCGAGTTTGATGATGAAATCACGAGATTGTTGAAGAAACCAGTGAAATTAGAACCCGAAGAGAATTTTACCGAATTTAACGATGAACCGAATATAAAACCTACCCATCTGCGATCATCGAGCGCGTCCCCCCATCGAAGTCCATTCGATAGTATCGAACGCTCGGAAACCAGTGTATCTACCGATGGGGAAGTGGAGAACAAAAACGCTTCGGTTTCGGCCGTACAAAAAGATGTGGTGATTCCAAATTTCGAAACGGTGGCGATACTTAAACAAGCTATGGCAGGCCACAGCAGGCTTATGGGCACATTCACCACCCTCAAGTCCACGTACCTTAAACTCTGTAAGGAATTCAATTACTTGTTGGGGAAATTCAACGAGAACGAGCGCATCAAAATTGAACTCATTCACGAAAACAACCAGCTTCGCGAGCTCCTATTTGAGACGATCAAGGAGAAGGAGCTCGATCGGAAACAATATAAGGCAGAGCTCCGGAAAGGCCGCGGAGCACCAAAACCTAAAATTAGCATCAAGAAAGAAAAAGACTGAAAATTCTTTAAATAGTCATTACATTTGCATGAATACCCTGGGGTTTTCTGAAGAGACCTAAAATGAAAATAGATCATCGACCCGACCTGCATAATAACCTTGGCTCTCGACTCAACCGTAAGGTGTAGATAATAACTCCAAAAATTTCTTTATAATCTCATAATAATCCAAAAAAGAAATTAAATTGATAGGAAAACTCGCTTGGACATTGTTTTTTCCTAAAAAATTACTCATGGCCCTTTTTTAGAATGTATTAACCTAGTAGTCCTGTATGAAGGTCCTGTGTGGACGGGCCCCGCGTCTCCATATCTCAAGGTTCAAATTCACTAACCTTCTCTAATCTGCACAAATATCAAATGACGGAATCCTTGAGTGCAGACCAGGCCAAGATTCTCACTGAACTTGAATTGATTCTTACCACGGTCCACGCGATCAACGGAAACCTCGAAAAAAGTATTGGTTTATTTCAACAACTGTTCCCAGTCCTGGCCCTTGCCCTGGCCCTGGCGCCAGTAGACCGCTTGGCGTACCGCGACCTCGTGGTGAAGAATACCGCCCGGCTCCAGGAAATCTTGGATACACTCAAGGAATTATAGGACAAAATTTCAGCGTGAATTTATTTCGAAAGTGACTTTACAAACTTCAATAACTTATCGAAGATTTTCCATTTTTGGTTGTTTTGGGCGAGTGTTCCTATTATGTCTTTGGAGGGCGCGCCTCAGGCTCTGGTGAACGCGACGCGTGGGCGTAACATTTCAGTTCGGTGAATCTACAATTAAACCCAGATCAAAACCGTTATCCTTCGAAGTTACAGAAAACACTTTTAAACTTTTGCTTTCTTTTTTCAATTATACGTATTCCCCTTCTGTTAAAAAACATGGACGACCAGCTGAGGGAATATATTGAGAAGTACCAGGAATCCATCTTACAGTCTGGAGGCGGTTCCGCCAAAAATGATTCGGACACAGAACTGTTGCTGGAATTGCTCGAATCGCTAGAAGACGACGAGATGCTCACGAAGTATAAGGAGCAGCGACTTCAGCAGCTCAAACAGGAAATCAACGCGATTGACCACGCAGCACATAGGCTCGGCAACGATGTCGGCAGCGTAAACTTTATCGGGGACGAAAAGCAGTTGATGGATGCAGTGACGCGGACAGAGATCGCCGTGGTCCACTTCTACCAGCCGACATTCGCCAAGTGTAAAGTGATGAACGAGCGGCTTGCGCTTCTAGCCGAAAAACATCTTGCGGTGCACGTGCTTGCGATTCCAGCAGACCAGGCCACATTTCTCGTGGCAAAATTGAAAATCAAGGTGCTTCCGTTCGTGGTGATATATAAATCCGGCCAGGAAATCGGCCGAATCGTGGGGTTCGAGGGAGTCGGCGGACTGGAAGAGGCAGTCACAATCGCCGCATTGGAGAGCAAACTTATTCAATGTGGAGCAATTTCTCGAAAAACCATCAATAGCAATTCAGTATCGCGGTCTTCGTTGACCAGAAAGGAAGATTCCGATGATGATTGGTACTAGAAATCAACAAGAAATTAGATTGTTTGAGATCTTTTGCGGCCACAACATAGACTCTTGAATAAGTGCTTTATATACCTGCGAATCTTCTTAAAAAACTTCAACTTCTCAACCTCGTGTAAAGATGAAACCGCCGTAGTACATGGTCTTCGCAGGTAATCGTAGGTTGAGCCGTACAAGTATCGTCTATTGCGAAGCACTCGGTCACCTACTAGTGTCATTATATTAACAGAAAAAGGAAAAAATTTGGAAAGGAAAGGCTCAGCTCAATTTGTAGAACACAGTAAAAGCGTTCTTCGATTTAAATGATTGAGTCGATATTTGTGGCTCCCTTACAGTTCATTTTCGCGTAGGTCACAAAAGCAAGTGCCCAGCTTTGCAGTCAAATACCAGAAGTGCATAATTGAGATATAAGCATAGCCTATCCTATGAAACAAAATATTGTATCACAATTTTCAAAAGCAGAATATTGATACATCCTATACAATAAAGACAATCAGAAGCTATGGCCAAGTAGACTGGTAGATACGGTTTCGAATATTCAGGTATGTTTCGTAAGGTTTGCGTACTTTCACGCTGAAAATCGTAAGAATTTTTAAAATGGCTTCCAGCCGATTGAAAATTAGTGATTGCTTGATAGGAAGGTGGTTCACAAAGTTGCAGCCATTATATGACGTCCGGCATACAACGAGAAGCCGGCTTTATCACAGACAGAAACCCAGGAAAAAGACGCAGGAATGATTGAAGGAGCGAGAGATCCTTTTGAGTGGTCTGCAGCGTCTTTAAATTTGAGTTTCTTGAATATCTTTCATTACGGTACTGATATCCTTTGAGCTACCTCCTCTCGATGCTTGCATTAGGGCTTGAGCCCTAGACTCGCTCTCTCCAGAAAAGGCGTGCGCAGCCCACATCGCAGCGCGTGGAGAGGCGAAAAAAACTCCACCCTACCCGCTCTCACCTCTTCTCATTTCATCTTCATTGGTACGAAAGAAGCACTTTTTTTTGCAGACAAGCCAAGATGCAAATTTTCGTCAAGACCTTAACCGGTAAGACCATCACGTTGGAGGTCGAGTCCTCCGACACCATCGACAATGTCAAGGCCAAGATCCAGGACAAGGAAGGAATCCCACCTGACCAGCAGAGATTGATCTTCGCTGGTAAGCAGTTGGAGGACGGCAGAACCTTGTCTGACTACAACATCCAGAAGGAGTCCACCTTGCACTTGGTGCTCAGATTGAGAGGTGGTGGTAGAAAGAGAAAGAAGAAGGTCTACACCACCCCAAAGAAGATCAAGCACAAGCACAGAAAGCACAAGTTGGCTGTGTTGACCTACTACAAGGTTGACAACGACGGAAACGTCGAGAGATTGAGAAGAGAGTGTCCTACCTGCGGTGCCGGTGTGTTCATGGCTAACCACCCTGACAGACAGTACTGTGGTAAGTGTCACACCACCTTCAAGCTCAACGCTTAAGTATTATCCATTTAGTTGATATAATATTCTGATCTTGAATTCTAGGCAGCCATGCTGGCTGCTCAAACACGTAGCTTTTAAATTGTATGTGAAGTAAAAGCCTGGGAATGCCAGAGTTTTCAGTGGACAAGAAATTCATCTGGGCGTTGAGAGTTCAGCCCAATTGAATGTGATAGCGGCAACTCGGCCATTTACAAATTTGCTTTCGAATGTTCGGAACCACTTTTTCTATTAGATACAGACGATGAGATAAAACGGTTACTTGAAACTTACGGTTGAAGAAACGATCTTTCGCATCTCCTAGCCTGAGCCAGCCAGTTTGCTCTTAGGACACTTCTGAAGCATCATATAATTGAGTTGAAAATTCCGTTTGAATTGTGCTGTGAGACAAATGATGAACGTGATGCAATCGTATCGATACAGTCTACAGATGATGCGAGATACAGGACGGTATGAACTAAATCGATAAGAGAAAGGTTTTCTTGTAATATTGAGAGGACAAAAATCAATTTATTCAACATCGTATATTCTCACATATTCACTGACTAACCTCATCCACCATTTCAGTCAAAGCATAAAAGATCCTCTTATTACTCTGGTAATTTGTAGATACTTTCTGAGAAGTAGTTGGGAAAACGGGCCAAATATCCCATCCGTCTGATTGGACTTGAAACTCACCAAGGCGATCTTTTTTTCCGCCTGAACCCATGTTCAAGCCGTGTCATCAACGAAACACGGCTTTTTTGCCGTTTCTAGATTCCACTTCCTTTTTTATTATGGATGAATGTACCATCCGTCTTGGTTCCCATAGTATGGCTTTACGCGTAATTGAAAAGAAGAGGGAGTCCCACGGTAAGGAACAACACAAACACAAAACAAGTCATTACTTCACATGTCTTATACTCCGTCTTGTGCACGTTCAGACGAACATTCGTGGCTGCCAATTGTGGGCTTCTAAGCTGGAGGGGCAGAACCGGAGGCTTGAGTTCATTGACAAATCCAATAGCTCTTATTTTTAAAGCTCCAGAAGATGATTTCCATTTCGTGACGGCAGTATTGACGCGGGCTCGATCTACCGCGGAAAATGAAAAATTGCGCTGACATACAGCAATAAGGTGGTCCCAGATCGATGATTCCGAATGGCCAAAAGCCGTGAGAAATTCCACTAGACGCCGCACATTGTACGAGTCAGTGAACTTCATATAATGATCCAACCTCCTCGGGTACGAAACTAGATCGACGATTTCTTCCATTCTTTGCTTGAATTCGGTCTCTACTGTGAGCCGAGTAAATGCGGGCATGATCGATTGTAAATTTGGGTGGAGGCATTTTCGGAACGCTGCAGAAAAGTCACGTTCAACTTTTTCCACTGCGAGATCAATATCTTCTGGATTGCCAATAAAACATTTCCTGAAAATTGCCAAGTCATTAATACAGTACGCCTCGTATTCGGCAGATTTGGATGCAAATGACCGTTTGAATTGCAGATAAAAGTCAGGAAATAACCCTGCTTCATCCAGTGTAAGCTGGTAGCTGGTTAATTTTTCAAGGGGATGAGATCGAGCTATACACGATAAAGCGATGAAACGGACATCTTCTGCAGAAGAGGAGGGATTATGTGACCCTAAGAGTGACTGCAATTCATATTGAACACTGGCTTCCCCTGTATATGCAGGCGGCGGCGGTTTAATTATATCGATTTTGTATTGCGGAGTCATTATTTAAAAAATCTTCGATTCAATAAAGAAGAACTAATAAACAAATGAAGAAAAAGAAACATGAGGCGACTTCCTCTGGATATGGATGCTGCAGAACAAATACAATCGTACTGCACCGAAAAAACGCAGCAGATGCTTTTATGGAACCGACTTCAACGGAAAGGAAGCTGATTCATTAGCTGGATTTGGCAATGTGAAATCTGAGAAAAGTTTATCTGCTCAAATAGAACTTGAAGCAGAAATTGTACATCTGTCTACACTCGAATCAACCATGAACCAATAATATTAATCAATTTAAAGTGTCCAAACTCAGTAATAAAGGCTAAATTAAATAAACATTTGTATATTTAGCAAAACATTGAAATTTTTCGTCAAGTTTTGTGGCTCAAGTTTTGTGGCTCTAGTCCAGGTTCACTTATGAGCATAATAAATGATGATGATGGGTAGACCAACGAAGAAAAATCCCACGATCAATAAAAAAAGAACCACAAAGATGATTTCACGGAACTCCAAGAGGGATAACCTGTTTCTTTTGAGAATTTGGCGAACATCAGTGTTTCTCGATTGATTGTTAATGGGCTTCGAAAGTTCTGGCACTAGTTCACTCATATCGTTGATAAATTGTTGAGCACGGAATGCCAACGGGCCTTCAGAATTCATCCACTTGGATACAGACAAATTCATTTTCTTGCCATCTACTTCTTTACCAAATTTCCTGTCGCAAAAAATAATCACTTGATTCCATACCGATGCGTCAGAATGATCAAATGCGATGAGAAATTCCACCACTCTTTCTACCGAAGTTCGAGTAGCAGATTCCATCAAGTACTGCAAATGTTGCGAGTACGATAAAAGATCAGGAACCGCTGCAACTTTCTCTTGAAACTCGGACTCTACCATGGCTCGAGTGAATTTCGGGACCCACATCTGAAATTCCGAGTCCAAGCATTTCCTAAAAGCTAAGGAGAAATCTGCTTCGATCTTTGTTATCGCTGCATCAATCTCAGACTCTGTACCATTGAACTGCTTTCTGAATTCTTCGAGACCTTGAGAGCAGTATGCTCCATACTCAGGAGCCTCTGCCGCAAACGACTTCTTAAACTGAAAGAGAAAATCCGGAAACGTTCCGGTATTGTTGGGTGTCAATTGATAGGGCGTCAATTGCAGGAAGTAATGAAAGCGTTTTGACAAGGATTTGGCGTCGAAAAGACTGCTAACATTGCCTTGAATTGGCTGCAATTCTTGCAGATTTTCTCCAGTTATTGGCTCAACAATGTTGGTTAAAATAGTGTCTTTTTCATTATTTTGAGTCATTTTAATCGGGAGAACAGTAAGTAGACAAAAAGGGAATTTATCAAAAATGTGGGGAACAGAGAAATAATATGGAAGAGACTGCATAAGTGCATAGAATTTGCAGAACAAAGAGAATAAGAGTGCATAATACCCATCCAATAAAAAATTGAAGCGGTTTTATGCAATCAAAAGATAAATAGTGATAAAAGAAAGCAACATTTAATACTGAACCATGAAAGTTTACTTCACGGATTAGACTTAGGAATGAAAATTTAATCAAAAAATTTCAAAATTCGATTGCATATAATAGTAAATAAAAATAATAATTCCTGGCACTGTGCGTTCTTCAGTCTTGAATGTTCTCAACGGACACAATTATTCTTTTCCATTAAAAAAGATAGCGCCCGTCTCAACATACAAGACTCATGGTTATAAAAATTGGCCAGAAAACTTTAAGAAGATTGGGTAAACAGCCGTGGATGTTTGCATTTCGTATCAAGAAAAAAAAGGCACCATTAATACCTTTCTTAATCAATCCTCGCCATGCTAAAACTCCTTTTGCTGAATATCTCAACCTTCTCTCTCCTGGGAAAATACCAGCTCGGAGAGAAAAGAAAGAGTAAAGAGAATACAGAAATAATTGAACGATGTGACTGTAGATGGATTTTGTCCACAGGCAGAGTGGTGAGGATAATTGTCAGCATACCGGCTGATGAATCTTTGTGGGTTCGAGAACCTACGGGGGTTCGAGAATCTGCGTGATTTGCGACTCCGAGAAAGTGAAGCCAAAACCGCAAGATCATCCACCAAAAGCTGGGTTCTATCGGTCAAATCCCCTGGAATTTGCTGCCACTTTTGAACAAATCTGTTTAATGTGTGTTTTCCGAAACGCTGGCTCTGGAACGTCCGCTTACAGTAAATCCTGAGTTGATCCCAGATCAGTTCCTCAGAAAACTCGAAAGCAATAAGGAATTCCACCAACGGCAAGATATTTTGGTCGGAAGTATTTCTCTGCAAATCCTTCAATCTTTGGCGATAAGTGTTCTGCTGAGCTGTACTGGCGAGAAAGTCCCGGAAAACAGTCTCTACTTGGGACCTCGAGAATGATGGCAAAACCAACTGGAAGTCAAGGTGCAAACACTTGCGGAATGCCACCGAGAATCCGGTTTCGATCTTCTTGACTGCATGGTCGATTTCAGATTCCGTTCCATGAAAAAGGGTTTTGAAGTCGTCCAAATCGTAAGTGAGATAGGCCTCGTACTCGGGCTCTTCCTGGGAAATCGATTGCTTGAAGTAGTAATAGAATTCAGGAAAGAGGGCGGTATTGGTGGGTCCGAGCTGATAAGAAATTTGATGAAGAGAAGATAACGCGGGATAATGTTTGTTTTCCCATCTTGCAGCATCAAAAAGAAACTTTTCCTCCAAAAGGAAAGATGATTCCGACCCAGAATCTGGGTGCAAATCGAACCTGAACGGGTATCCAGTGTTGTGGACCGAAGGCCGCTTGATCCCAGTCATGATGTGGAGAAGAGCGCCAATAAGGGAGTAGAATGAGAATAGGAAACCGGGAAAATTTCGCCGATTTTATCTTGTGGGGAAATAGTAGTATGCGGGCATACCAATAGCCTGTACCTGCATGAGATCATATTGTTCTTGCATACAAGTGGCAAAAAATAACCGCCAGGACGATTTCTCGATTTTTCTGCTTGTCTCCTTATATCAGTGAATATTTGTGATATGGTCACAAAAGTTCTAGAATATCTGAGAAGACAAATTGCAGACTAAATCAGGATATTGTATGCCCTTAACTTGTGGCTTGTGGCTAGTTTTGCAGTATGCGACATCGAAATTGAGTCTTCTACTTCGACTCAAAAAATATTTCATCAGTTTTATATCATGCATGATTTCAAAGTCAGGGGTACATGCAGTGTGATCCGACCTCTGTTGTTGCCGCCTTCATTCAAAACTAGATATTACACTGTTGAAGCGCCATATTGTTCTCTAAAACCAAGAGATAAGAGAAAACAACAAACATAAAGAAGCTTCCAAAGAATGAGGGACCTTTTTCATTAATCCTACAGTCAACAGAAAATTTCCTCGGTTTAGTATTCGGAAACACAAGTTCCGGACATAATTATTATCGCTATTTTGCTGGCACTTTGATACTAAACAGTTCCATTATACAATTAAATTGAATATAAAGAGCAACATCTGCCCTCATTTAGAAAAACAAAGCATCAAAAACAAAGAAATACCAAACAAAGAGATTAATCATCTAAGATGCTAGCTCTCTAATTAGATATGATACCGTTTCTTTCCGTCCGCATTCCTGCGATGTTCTCAATCCATCGCAAAAGAACTGATTTAATTTTGAACGATACAATGATTTTCGAATTCCCCCTAAAAATTATACAGTTTCTTGCAAAGAAAATAAATGAAACGATAAAGGAGCTATGAATTTCGATCTCCCAAAACTCTGATGTTTCTTTCTCATGATATTTCTCGAGTTCCACCATATCATGAGATAAGCATCACTAGGTGAAATATCGCAGACGAAATGTTTTCGTGAATGACCATTGAAAAGTCTCACGCTACAGGAATAGTGAAATGAGATCAGCGCCCAGGTTCTGTTGAGAAAAGCAGGAAGCGACTTCCTTCCAGGAGATAAGTTATCATGATGGTTAATGGCCCGGGAGAAAAATTTGCTATCTCTCAATTCCCTTAAGATCGGAGGAGGGCCGTAAAGTTTCTTTGCAATGAACACCCTTTTCGATCAATTCAGTTGAGAGTTTCTTCCTAATCTTGAACCACGAGTCACACTCTCCGGATCAAAATGACTGATCCGCTCGGCAAAAATTAAAGACATGAAGCTTAAGGAGTGTTACCGGCAATATTGTACTTTAATATCATGCAAGTCATAGAATACTTTTAAAGGTTTCCTCTGAAAGATCCCACCAATGACCCATAACATCTTTGCTAATTTGCACTTCAATTTGGTAAAGGTAAAGCGCCGCTATAGGCCGATTGAGTTTTTATGCAGTTGAAGAAATCATCATGGTCTTTTATTCTATGAATCTTTAGATAGACCAAGCTCTAAACTCAAATCAATTGGGGTTTCAATATACATATTTAAAACGTCTATATGAGCGCGCCCCATCCGTATTCCATCCAAACTATAATCCTACTTATTGATTTAATTCTTCCTTCAGCACAGAATCACTCAACCTTCAAATAAATAACCCATAATTTACTCATTCTCCTCTTTTGACCGTGCCATTCCTCTATTACTGTCCACCCGAACGCCTTCCAGAATTTGCAGTTTTTTGAAAGTTGTTTTTCCAAGTGTTTTAAAAAGGGGTTTCAGGGCCTTTTTCCAAAATTCTAGTCTAGTCGTCTCAAAAATGGTGGCCAAAAAGGCTTTTTGAGTCGTGCTGCCTTTCATTTCTGGCTGCGCGCCCTCGGCCCCATAGTTAAGCCAGGTCGCGAAACGGTAGTCACGGAATCTTTGGCCACCCGCTTGATATTCGAATGCAAATATCGTCAGAAGCATTCAAGTATACAGGATTTCTGTTACATCTTTAATCAAAAAGTTTGTTATTTTTCTTAGAAAGAGTGCGGCCCAATTTTGCAGCTGCGGCGCGCGTGGCTCGGGCTCTAGGGCCTTCTTGATTCGCGCCGGCCCCGTAAACACTACATGCCTCCGTTCCCAATAAAACGCATAGTTTCCTCCCAGAGATGAGCTTTGCAATCTACGATCTAGACGAGGATGTTCGAAGACTCCTCAATATTGACAATTTTCTCGATGGACTCACGCCGGCGGATTTTGTCGAGGAGCTAAGCAAGGACCATATACTTAAAGGCGCCGAGGTCAATAGTCTCGAATACCTCGATCCCAAACCGTATATCCGGACATTTGAATCGACGTTGCGCCAGCTCAAGCAATTGGGAAACGAGGCCCATGAAAGGCGGGAAATTGCCGCTAAACATGTAGAAGATTTCGAGTTGAGCCATAGTCGAAACGTGCTCAAACTATCCAAGGAGGTCGAACAACTTGTGGCGCAGTTTGACACGTTGGATACGCAAATCTCGGGGATCACCGAGAAAATCGACCCCTTAAATCAAGCTCTTAACAAAATCACCAATTCACGTGACCGTCTGATCGAAACGATTTTCTTGATCCGGAGTTATCATGGCTTTTATACCAAGGAGAAGTACGAGCCGTTGGAAAAATTGCGAATAGCTAGAGACCTGGAGCTGCGGTTGAAATGTGCAAAAACCGTAAACAATCTTCTTGTGCTAGCGAAAAAAATTTTGTTGCTCATTGGCAATACTCCCAAAGTGAGCAAATGCGTCACTACGATCGAGAAATACGGCGAAACCATGGAACAGGCACTTGTCGAGAGATTCGAGATTGCGTCCGAGGATAACGATTTTGACGAGATGAGTGCTATTGCCAAGGTCTTGTTTGACTTCAATGGCGGCAGCAGTGTGGTGTCGGCATTCATGAATAAGAGCGATCTTTTCCTTATAGACGCGTCCGACGACGAGGATGAAGGGGTGATTTCTCTTCTCGATAACGAGACAATATGGCCACAGCTCACAGATCCAAAAGCGAAACCGCTAGATATCTTCGAAAAAGAAAGTACCGACCATCTTCTAAACAAACTCAAGGTCAGCGTCAAGGGCCAGGCGCGGATTGTGAAACAGGTGTTTGCCGAGCCGGTACCAGTGCTTAAAATCATGGTGCAGAGAATTTATGCCCAAATGATCCAAAATCGAGTGCTGACCCTTTTGCAGTTTTCCCAGCAGCTTGGCCCGTTGGCTCACGTGCGGGTTTTGCATGCCGTTTACGTATTAGTGGGCGATTTTACCAAAGACATGAAGGAGTTTTTTGTTACGAACGATTTCGACGATAATAACGAGATCGGTCTGAACCTCGATCAGTGTTATCACGATCTTTTCATCGAGTATACTCTCGACAACTCGTTCTTTAAGTTAGAGAAAGAGATGCTCGAGCACGTGATCTTCGGCATTGCCCAGGATTTTGTTTCGGGGAATGAACGTGCGCTTCAGAAGAAGGAATTGGAGTCGAAATTGCAGGAACACGAGAACGATGTTGCCGTGCTCAATATGGCCGCCATCGGCACCGAGCAAGTGCCTCAAGAACGCAGTAAATTGCTATTCGTAGATAAGCGCCGATTGAACAAATTCAAAGATTACGTCAAGGTCAAGCTACCTGATGGCCTCTCTTCGCGTGACTCGGCACAGGCTTTACACATGAAGACTGAGTCCTTTGTCAAAATAAACGACACGCGTATCGTGTTAACTATGGCTATCGAGTCAATTGCCCGAATTCTCGAGCTCGCTCCGGCAAAAGCACCAGAGCTCTCTCTCGAGGTCTTGGAGATGCTCATTTTGGATTTTGGCGGACTTTATGTCGCTGGTGGTTTGGAGGTCGCTTACGAGCGGGCAAGACAAGAACTTGGTGGCGTGCTACAGCCCCAGGATCCACAATTGGACTACTTGAAGGTATTTAATCTCACCAGTGAAGTTTTGGTGCTACTTTCATCATGCATAAAGAAGATTATCTTGCCATGTACGGTAAACAATCCACCGGTGAGGAGTCGCATGATCAGTCTCACCAATAGCTTTGTACAGAGATGCGAAATCTCTCTTAACTTCATTCTCGAGTGTCTTGTCGAGTACGCGACCCAGCGCTTGGGCAACTACTTGATAAAACAAAAGAAAAAGGACTTTATTTGCGATAAGATTGATGCTGTACAGGACTATACCGAGGTATGCGAGGAACTATCTGATTTCGTCGTGCATTTGCACGCGCTTTTGAAAAAGGATTTGAACGATGCAAACCTTTCCAACGTGTTGATCAAAATCGGCATGATTCTTCTTAACATGTTGCTTGACCATTTCAAAAAGTTCAACGTGAACTCCACCGGCGGCATTGTGTTGACACAGGATGTGATCCGGTATCAGTCGGTGATAGAATCATGGGGCATTCCCGAGCTCAGCGAAAGGTTTCAAATTTTGAGGGAAATCAGCAACTTGTTTACGGTACAACCAAACTTGATCAACTCGTTGATTACCGAAGGCCACTTGGCGAGCTTGAAACTCTCAACCGTTAGGCAGTACATTTCCAAGAGATCGGACTTCAATCCATCATATATGGAGATCATCTTTGGCCGCAAATAGTCAACCTGCGAGATCACATCGGATAATAATATGACAACACCGCAAAAATAAATGCCAAAAGCGTTATCCAGTGGATGAGGAACGCGCGTGTTCTCTCTGACTGAGTAAGATGAAGCGAAAATGAGGTCTTCCCGATTCCCATCACTGTCTGAGGGCGTACGATCCATACGTATAAAGAGAAGAGGCTCATGAAGTGCAAGGCGAGATAAAACCGGACTCCCCAATATGGACTGGGAAGATAACACATTTTGGTTTCGAACGTTGGGCCTGCAATAGGTTGATCCTGAGGGTTGTTCAAAGAAATGAGCTGGATTGCCGGGAATCGGATTCCATTGGTCATGGATATTGTTTTGCACGAGATCTCTCGGGCCAAGTATTTGCTATTGTCAGCATAATCAACATGCGTCATGTCGCAATAATCATGGTCGTCGCCACTGAATACCATCACCGGACCGAGATTCTTCAAAATATCCTCCGTGTACAGAAAGTCAATTACTGTCTGATACTCTACGCCTCTCATAAGGGGAAATGGCCGTTTCGATTCCCTCCCCGAGCCACATTTTTCAACTTGAGGATCACGATAAAATGGGACATGCGTGAGTACAATTTTTGGAAGCAAAGGATTGAGCTCGGCCTTACATTTCTCCAAGAACGCTCGCGGGGCAGTGTGTACATCGGGATCTTCGTGGGAAAGCGAGATTGTATCCAACTGCACAAAAGTATGGTTTCCGAGAGTGTACACATCATTTGCTGGGCCAAAGTAGGATGCGAATCGTTCTACTTTCGCTGGACTTACATTCTGAAACCCGATATCGTGATTTCCAGGTAACCCCCTAAACGACTTGCGCCGATGGTTTTCGGGAAATATACGACAAAAGCGATCGTACTCCTCGATCCAGGGCGCGTCGTCCCAGTCGCGGCCGCCATCAAAGAGATCGCCTATGAAGATTGTGGTGTCCGGGTCGAGATCTTGTTGCAAGTGCTGATAATTGACATAGAGATAATTATCACTCATTCGGCGAATCAAATAGTTCATTAATCGTGGAAACTTTGGATATGTGTGGTCGTCGACTAATTGTGGATCGGCGATCAATGCCACTCGGTGTGGGATGACCAGCGCCCGATCCCCAGACCAAGATTCCCACCGATCCCATTGACATGCCTCGAAAACTTTTTTCACGCGCACCCGCTCGACACAGTGAATACTAGCAAGCCACAATACTGCGAAAACGAGCATTATTTTTGGACTAAAGAGTCGGGAAAACGCGTTCGAGGTGGGTTTTGCGGGGAAGCGGCGCTTTTCGTCCTCTGACCCGGTGCCAGAAAAAGTATCGTCATTTCTGGTGGATTCCGACAGAAGCGAAGTGTTGTCAGAGTGGCTACTTTCAGGTTTTTGTTTGTCAAGGTGGCGGTTTTTCAAGTCCATCGTGAATCAGGTGATAACTCTCAAAAAGAACCGTGAATTTCAGATTCAGCAGTACCGAGTTTGAGACGCAGGAGTGCATGCAGGACCGCCGCGACGCGAGAATTTCAGACAGGGGACCGATTTCGCGGTGAGCTCGAAGCGGAAACATTTCTACTAGAAAAAAAAGCCATTTATAGATTTGATGAGGAAGTATTATATCTCGGTGTATATTAATGAGATAAGATAATACTTTTTGCTTCGGTGATTTGCAATCACGATGAAACGTCAACAGTATGAGCTGAGTGAATGAAACAGCGCGTAATATCACAGCATAAAACTCATGTTGCCGCAAAAAATCCTGTCTTCTCCATTGAGGTACATGATGAGATTTCGGAGATACTTTTCTCGCATAAACCACCTTCTTGACATTTAGTTTACATGTTGAATGCGTATGTGATGAGTCAAATGCACTGCTGCAGCGCACGCGCGAGAGACCATTGTTCACACCCAGCCGGCTCGATGCACGTCACAGCCACGCCACGGACGGACCCCATGCTCTGAAAAATCCGCAAAATCCCACACTTTTTTCGAACTTAGGTCGAAGATGACCGAACAGAAGAATAAAAAGCGGAAGCTTCGACTGAGTGATGTTGAGGCGAAAAACACTCTGCTCTACAATTTCGACCACGTAAACAAGCTTCTCTACGGCAATGGCCGCATCACCATCGACTTCAATAGTGCCACGTCAACAGACAATATGTATGAACATTTTGGGGAGAATGGGTGGGGAGTGCACCAGCAGCTCAAAAGAAAAGCGACCATCAGAAGACAGGAGAGCGAGATGCCGCGTCGCCGCCGTTTGCATATTGTCGATCCTTTGACTGACGACGTTTACCTCCCGTTCCATCGACGTATGAAAAAAGAGGAACGGTCACGGGTACTTACTGACCGGTCTCGAATGGAGTTTGAAATGGACAATGTCAAGAGCCAACTCGAGCTTCTTCGACAGCACGATTGGCGCAAACATTTACCGCAGATCACGGCGGTCGCCGACCGCAACAACGAAGATGAGCTACTCCTGAAGCGGCGCGCTACAATGCGCGAGATAGAGAAAACTCTCGCTAAGTACGTCAATTGGGAGGCCCGTTCTGCCGCCCTCGCCGCGGAGGTAAAGCTGTTTGGAACTGGATCGCACAAGACGGGCCATCACTCGCATTCGCGTTCAAATTTCGATGACAGCGACTGCGATGACGAAGACGAGGCGATCCTAGATAGACCCTTGCAAGAGATGAAAAAGCAGCGAGAGCAACGACGCATCGCGAAATACGGCCGGCCAATGAGAATTCTTCTTCGAAACGGCTACCTGATTCGTTTCAACCCTTACCTTATTCCGAAAATCGCATTGGAACGCGATAAAGACATAGAACATTTGTGATCCGAAGCTCAAGACATATGATCCCAGTATTATATGGTGTGTCCTTTTGCTGATTGGACCACGCGGGTGAACAAGGGCCCAAACGACGGAGGGCTTGATAGCTTTACATGCAAATCAAGATCCTCAATGGGAAAATCGACGAATGCCACGATTTTAGGCGAATTTCTCAATTCCATGTCTGGTCGACTTGGTCGAAATCCGTCCATCATTCCCGGCCGAATAGAGTACGAGGCCAATAGTGTTTGTTTTAACCGAATAAATGCGAGCGCGGTTTGCAGGAAGACGAAGAGAAGCTGCAAATTTGACACCGACATTCCTTGTCCATTCTTTGAAGCTACCGTGTTCGCGATTCTCTCAGCGAGATCAATACCCTCGCCCGTAATGAAACGGTTCAAATGAAATAAAAGAATGTAAATTTCTTCCATCGAAGTGAAGTTGAGCACCAGCAAGTTTAGTGCTACAAATACTGCAGTGTCGCGCCGTTCCACAGCGTTTAAAAGCTCTTTTGTGTCCAAGTCTACCTCAAATAGCTTGACAATGGAATTTACGAATTTCTTCTTGGCCAGGTAGGTCGTGTTTACTACGCGGTATACGGAGCGCAAGAACAGCGCGTTCTTCAAGTGACCGTCCACTTCAATGCGTTTCAGGTATTTACACGCCATCTTCATGGCCTCGCCGTAGTTGCGATCAGCGAGCGACTCGTGCCGGCTGAAGATCTCTGTGTGTAGCTGTGTCGCGATCTTCTTAATTTTTTTGCTTGTGGACGCTTTGAGAGCAATAATCGTGGAAATGCATAGTTTGGGATTGGCAAATCCCAATTTGGTTACCATCTGTAGAAATAAAACTGACGCTTCTCCCACTTCCGAAACATTTTGTAGACATAGTTCGAGAATGTCAAAGATGTAGCGCTGAATTACACTGGAGCATACTCCATCGACGATACTTGTGGAATCGACAAAAAACCCGTTTGTGTCGGCATTGGAGTCTTTGGATGTCTTTAGTATCTCCTCGTTTTTCTTCGTCAACTTCTTATCTTCTTCGATTAAAAATGCAGTAAGGCCTCGCACCACCTCGAGCTTCGATCTTTGTGATTGCGCTTTGAGTTCCGAATCGAAAACAGCAAGAATAGTTTCAGAAAGATAAAGCTTTGGATGTTGGTTCACCACAAATAACAAATTCTTAATTGCTATGATTTTTGTGGCGGGTTCGCTCTCTGTCTGACAAAAATAAAGGAGAAATCTTGTGATGAGGCTGATGACACTTTCGCCCTCTTTGAGGCCCACTTTTGATTTGACAAAGAGCGCTTTATAAGGCTCAAGATTACAGTGAGTGCCAAAACATCCAAGTAGATTGATCACCTTCCTTAATTTTGCGCTTTCGGATGGCGATGTTTTTGATGCACGTAGAGATACATGGTCTGAGAGGACTTTCATTGATGAAATGGCGGCCTTGATGAGGGGCAGGCTATCCGAAATCTTCCCAAAGATTTCGATTATCTGCACTGCCTCATGAAGTTCCCTGACCTGAAATTTCGTGAGCCTCTTGAGGATAATTGCGTTGGTTTTGGTTACGTACTCCGGTCTCAAAGCTCTCATATTTGGCAATACAAGCTTCAATACCCGCAATGCATTGAAGCACATATTATCCTGATCAAAGACGTCTTCCACTAACAAAGGTTGAAGAGAGATCAATTGGTCTTGTGACATCAAGAGTGCGTTGATCTCCACGAGTAATGCAACAAACGCAAATGCATTTTCTATGGTTGTCGAATCAGAAGAGTCTGCAGCGTCAATTATTTTGTCAAGCGCGATGTCGAAGATAGTTTTCATCTGCTTCGAAATATCACCGTTTGATGCAAGCTGGTTACGAATGAAGCTCGCGAGTAGCTTTGTGTGATCTCTGCCCGAATTACAAATTTGGATCATGACATTGCAAGTTTGCGTGAAGTCTTTTGATTGGAGAAAAATTGCTGTCAACGAAGCTTTCGCAGTCTCGATAATGGAAGACTCCTCATCCTCTAGTCTTTTCAAAATTTTCGACGTAGCAAAAGTGATAATCTCAACGTCATTCGTTCGATCGCAGACGGCTCTCATCACTTTCAAAACTCGCTTCCGTACAGATATCCCATCATCTTCGGATCGGTTGCCTATCAAAATGTGATATTTGGCCAAGTGATCGTGACTGGTAAACATAAACTGCCCAAGAAGATCGATGACTGCATCCTTGGAAAGCGCTGATCCTGAAGAGAGAACTCTAGATATCGAGGAATTGATTCTCTCATGAAGAAGTATTTTGGGATCACGCGTCACGAGAGGCGAGAGCATGCGTATTGCCTTGGCTGCCAATTTGACTTTGCTTGATTCTAAACAGACAGTGAGTAAGGAAAGAAAGTCGTCATAAACCCGGTCCAACGTGGCTGCGAGCAAAAGTAGCCGATAAGTGTTCCCAATGTGTTGCATCATATCCGAGTTCTTGAGTATGGGTTCGGAGCCATTCGAGAGTACTGCCAAATTTGAGTCGAGAAAATCGGCGAGGCACATGGATTGCAGTGATAAATGACTTTGATCCTTCGAAATCACCGCAAATGACGCATTGAGTTGAGTTGAAACGGAGCTTTCGAAGAGTCCCGAGAAATAGATCAAAGTCTTGAGAAGCTGGAATTGGAAAGGCTTTCTCTTTTTTGCTATCTTAGATGCTTGCTCCTTGAGATAAGTCAAAACACACTGGAACTTGGAGGCCACTGATTTGAACTCACCTTCTGAACTTAGTGTCTGCGGATTAAAGGACCCTCCTCCCTTCTGTTTAAGCTCGAGACACTCGAGGCCGAATTTTCCCACAACTTCAAGAACAAAGGGCTCTTCCAAATTGGCGACTGACTTGGAATTGATGGCCGACATCAAATTCTCTATAATTACCGATACTGCAGTCTCAGCACCTGACCATTCTGGTAAAGCCATCATCGTGGTCAAGTCCTCGACTATTCCGGAGAACACGGTCTTATAAATCGCATCAGCGGCTGCCATACGGCCAAGAAAGAACGCCGAGACTTGAGACGCCACCTCAGTAGCTTCGTCCATGATGGTGTTAACTGTGCCGAGAATCTGAGCTCGTTTCACGCAGATAGCACTCAATGGATTATCACTTTTAGGTAATGTGAGAAATGAAGATACCTCTTTCTTTATTTCGTCCAAGTTGAACGATTGAATGAGGTCGACAAGAAAAACTGCGAAGAACAGCACATTCACGCCATTGGATAGCTGAAAAGTTCGCGGTAAGCCCTTTACGAAGGTAAGCTTTCCCATGTGGGACATTATTTCGTGAACAATGAATGATCTTTGTGGAGGGTAGGTACTAAAGATCAGGGCCAAAAGTGAGAGCATGGAATTGCGAATCTGCTCGAAATCGCGCAATGGGCTTTCGGTAAATACTGCCTTAACACACATGTATTCCACTTGAGTAAGTGTTTTATCTTCGGCCACACTGACGGCCACTTGCACGGCAAGATTATCGAGGCACTCAATGGTGGTTTCGATTATCGCATCGAACTCTGTTGAGGCGAGAATAGTCGGGATGCACAACGATAAGAAGTCTACCACACAATCGATATAGCTTTGCAAATGGAGTTCCCGATCAGAATTGTGCGTATTGAGAATCACAAGCAAGATCGAGGAGGCGTCCATCGACAGGCTAATCATGGTCGCGTGCATTTTGCTCTTTGAGCTTATACAATGACGAATTGTGTTGGCGCATAGGGTTTGAATGACCTTGAGGTACTCTGCATCACAGTCCGTGATACTGCTCGCCTCCACGATTTCTGACAAGCGTATCCTGAGCTGGTGCAGGCCGATAGTGGTGAGTATCAAACTTGACTCATAGGTAACAGATGTGTAGATCAGTGTTTCACTACTACCAAGCTCGAGAGATTGATCATTTTCCAGCATTATTTGGTCGATGAAATCATAGAGCGCCAGAATCCGGGCGTTTTTAAGTTTCGAACGATCAAGCACGATTTTGCGGCGAGTCATGCGCAAAAGATTTGACTCATTGACTCGTGCCCTCTTTTTCAGGTCCTCACTCTTCGGCTTTTCCCGTAGCTTGTGTAATTTCTCCTTGTAGTACTGAATATGCTGCAATACCTCCTCGTGGGATTCTGTGCCGTCGAGAAGATGAAGTTGGTCGTCAATGAACAGTGGAAGCTCGATGTCCGAGCCGAATTCCACAAGATCACTCTCACTGATTATATCAGAGTCTGAGAGCAACGGACCGTGCATCTTCGAGATGGTCGGGAAATGGGGCGGGTCAGGGTTATCGGCTGCGATCACGGGCCGCTTGAACTTGATGTGATCAAGCTCCGAGTCGTCGAATTCGCGGAACGAAGTGTGTAATTTTTCCATGAGTAAGCTCACGTCTTCCACTCCATCTTCATATTGTTTTTCCACTGCATCGAGCAATTCTTTGGACCCGGGCGGAAGAAAATCCTTGGGTTCTAGCGCCAGCGGCTCGAAGCTGGAAAACGATACGAGCAGCGGAAGATCCTGGGTCGGGACCAAGTCGAAGAGTGGAGATACTCCGACGACTTCGGCCAATTCCGGAGGAACTTCGTTAACGAGCATTACGCGGAAAAATTGACGGGTGAATTCTATAACAAGTGAATATGGACAAGAAGAGAGATCAGATCAGATCAGGGCCAGGGCCGCAGGATGGCACAAACGCGTAGAGGCGCGCGCATGTGGCTTATGTGCAGGTGATGACCCCAGATAATGCCTTTTGCCATGGCTCCAAAAATATGGTCAATTTTCAAATGCACGGAGCGTCGGAAGTGGATGCTTGGAAAAATCTGTGGCGTCATAAATTTCCGTGGGCCGTAGTAATGACAGCGTAGTCGGCGTCGCGATCCACTTCAACCAAAGATTTTTGCCGATACTTCCCGTATCAAACACATTGACGTATTTTTCATTTGAGTCCATTTGCGGCCGTACGTAATTGAGGTATTCTCTCGTGGTCAAGTTATTTGCCGAAAGAAATACATGGAAGCCAAGGAGCATCAAAGGGTAAACTACGCCCATGCATGCAACCAACGCGAGGAAAAACGCCACGGGGAACCGTGCGATCGATTTCCTGAATGTTGTGATGGGTTTGCCATGATGGAGAATTTGGTGGCGGCGATAATAATAACAGTGAATGAATGAGAAGATCCCGAGGTATATACATAGAATCACGCTGGTCAAAAGAAACCAAAGGAAAAAGCGGTAGTTGCGATATCCTACGCAATTATTGAGAAATATGCAATGATGGTCGTGGTTGGAGATACACGAATTGCACGTGGCACAATGGCTCATGCGTGGGGTTCTCCAGATGTGGCAAGTGGCACAGTATTTGACGCTGACGCCATGCACACGGTCCGTATAGTATGGGAGCGAAACCATATTGAAGTACTCGTCGGGTCCGTTAGTGTGTTCAAGATCGGCAGCGTCGAACGGAATATGGAGATTTCGAGGCTGAATCCCGGGATCCGCAGTGGCAGCTTTAAGGAAGAACGCCGTAGCAAGAAACCATAGATAACCGAAGATGATCACTACTGCAGGACTAAGATTATGCCACGTCCAGGTTGCTTCGTAGATGAAGTATAATACTGCAGAGACGATCATGAGCACGAATACTAGAATGTTAAGTGGGATCTGTTTCCCACTTCGTAGTCGGCCGCCACAGAAATACCATACTCGTACATCGCTATTCTGAACCTGGTAGTTCTTGAGGTTGTGGTCACTGGCTACGATATAATTTGGATCGGTGAGGAGCCAATTGGTGATAAGTTTATGGATGAATGAGATTCCTGGACGAAATCGGGCTGGACCAGCCGTCATTAATCCGAAGCTAAGAATCTCGTATGAACAGTACTGCGATAGTAGTTCTGTAGACCAGCTACTGATTTTGGGCTATGGCTAGAGTCTCGAACGATCCATGAGCAATAGAGATAATCCTGGAATTTCGTTTTACCGTGATGAGATTATAGGGCGATTGAGTTTTATGCAACGCCTCCAATTTTTCAGTGGATGGACTCAAAACCAGATAAGTGCAGTGGTTTATGCCGTGCCGAGTTGCGCGGTGCTGGATTTACTGCAGGCGCGGCTGAATCAATATCTCGAACGAGAGAGAATAACTGAAATGATATCCTGCATGAGAAACGAAATTCCCAAAAAACTCAAGATTCGAGGCAGAAAGCTATAAGAGCCTAGGAAGTGATATTCTAGATTTCATTCTAGTTACACAGTAGTGGAAGTTCTATCACAAAACTCCCGTTCCATTTCTTAATAAGGGCTGGGAGAAAATTTTGGTTTCTAGTTTTCCGCCACGAATTCTGCCCCGAAAAACCAAGGTAGCAAAGCACGCTAGTGAAATTCTTGCCGCATTCAATACTGATCTTAGAATCTGCGAATCTTGTTGCTCGTGGGACGTTCAAAGTTAAAATTTCTTCTCTTTGAAACGCCTCCAAAGGAACCCCCAATATCTCTAACTTTATATCTCAGGGTGGAGCAATCAAAGCATTACAGAAAGCTATGAAGGTTCTTTAAGTCTTCAACACGGGAAACGTCGTGTTTATTGAATTAGAAGTCTCAACAAATTGGCTGCAAAAAGTTCTCGAAGGCTTTTTATATGAGTAGTATTCCGCAGTGTGATAGTCAGCTGTTTCGCTATTACATACTTCAATTTTTTCGGAAGATCCCTCTCGAATATTGGTTCAAAGAAATGGACTGAAGAATTGTCTGGTAACTGTTTCCAGCCCGATACATGCCCATTGCTTTCAGATTTTGGTAGAAAAATGCTTTCGTAAATCTATTTCAATTGATTTTCGATTTAACCATTTACAAAACTGCAAGTTTTTTGATTAACTCGATTTCAATTCTTTGGATACATGATTACACTAGACAAAACAATTATACAAAATCTAGTTCCTCGATCATATAATGCAAAGGCTTCCAGATATTATTTCTACTTTCCTTAAGTTCTTGTATAAATAACTTCCACCAGACTATCAGGAATGAGGACCTCAATGATTTCTTTGATCTCAATTCTATCTATAACCATCGTGGCAGGCTCTTTAAGCCCAATGCAATTCGAGCCTGCGGTTCCTGATAACCACTCAAATCTATGGAGAAGAGATGTGAAGGATCCATTTGAAGGCGTCTCGCGGGCATATTCTGAGACAGACGGCTACATCTATGAAGGAGGTCTTGATGCGCTTCCACAATCACCCCTGTCGGCAAGCGAACGTTTGAATGACTTGAGTCTTGTTCTCCGATCGTTCATTCATGATACAGTATTTGAATATGCCGAGTTCCATTTACTGGAAGATATCTTCCACAAACGGCTTGCTAGTATCAGGGAACAGGCCAACACCGCCAGTCCGTGGGATAAAGAGCTTTCTTCACAAATCATGTTTACAAATTACATGCTACAAGTAATGAGCAGCTCTTCCAAACTTTTGAATTTCTACCGTCTTGATAGTGGTGTACCCCAACGAATCATCCACAAGACGATCCAGCTCAACGTCAAGCTTTTGACGATGTTCGACTCGTACGGCGCACCCGATCCGGGAGTCTCCCATTATCGTAAAACTTTGACGCGCTCGTTTAATCTTTTGAGTGCGTGGGGAACAGTGTTTTTGAATCTTGATGATGTGACCATCTCGCTACTTTTGGCGTTCTACAATCAGTACTCGAACGCCAAGAGCACTATCCGCGAGTTGGCTAAATTCATACCCGATGAGTTTGCCGAGGAATTGGAGTTTCCCAGCATAATGTGGCCGGAAAAAGTTGCTCTTGAAAATTAGCATAATACGAGGAATGAATGGCAGTGGTCTTCGATTGTGTTAAAATGTAGAAGTAAGCGATGCGTCATCATGATTAATGAGCGGAACAATTTCAAATACAGAAACATTCAATAGTCTTTGTGAGGCAGCTTTCGATTCATGTGTACATTGAGTGTGAAACATACACAGATGGGATCTTCTAGTGACGAATTAGAACTCACCACGTCTTTCGATTTTCACTAGCCGAGCACTTAATATCGCCATCGGTCTCTTAGAGGACCTCCTCATGAAGTTTGGTTTCAATTACATAAATAGTATTTTAGTCATCTCACGATTGAAAGCAACTACTGGTTGCGTATGGTTGTCTAAATAACAACAAGAATTACCAGGTGCCAGTTCACACGAGGACAAATCGGACTCCACTAATTTTTACCATCGTATAGCAGCACACCAAATGCAATTGAATCGCATACCAGTATTGCTATAGAGACTTTAGGCATGAATTTTACTCAAACATTATGTGAGAAATCAAAGGATAGTCAGATGGAAGCAAATCAGTATCAAGAAAATAGAAGAACGTTTAAGCTTTATACTGCCATTTGTATTAGACAAGATTCCTTTCGTATTCCAAGATTGTTTATTCTGAAGGATACTTTTGGCAATCAAAAAAGAACTCAAGCGAGACGTTTTGTCAGTGCCACTTTTCAAAAAGATGTATATTTTCCCCTCTATTTCCCTTCAAGGCTTCTCTCAAAAGCGCGACCTATTTTGCGGCTGCGGCAGTTTTTTCGGCCGCGCGTCTTTCGCCAGACGTCAGTCTCCAGTCCTCTCCTATCATATCACATAATTCTAAATAATGCTCTCTCGTGGTCTAGGTAGTGTGCGGCGCAATCCTCGTCTTAATTCTTTCAATTTTCACCTCAAAAATGTTCGCCAATTGAACCTTAGTCCGCGGGCCGCCGGTGCTCTTCGCGGCTACGGCACCATCGTCAATATCTTTGCCGGCGCGTATCTCGGCGGTCTTATTGCGTGTTTCGGCTCGCTTTACTTCATCTATAAAGACGCCGACTCGCGCCAGCATATTCCGTTTCTGCTTAGTTTCAATGACCAGATTCTTGCGGTCAAGGCGATCGGGAAAGACGACGTGTTGAAGAGTCCGCGCCATGCGGTGAAACACTATCGGCGGATTCTTCTCGACATGGCGCAAAAAGAAAATCCCGACTTGCAATTCGACGAAATACTAGCTGATGGGTCCCGTAATTACGCCATTCCGCTTTTGCCCGTGCACGTGCTTATTCTGGGCAAGAATCTGGAGCTCGCGAATTTCTATATAGATATGCTTTTGAGGTATTCCAAGGCGCTTTTAGCTAAAGGCCAGCTCCAGGTTTCGCTCCAGATCCTTAAGCTGGTGGTAGATAATGACGATTTATTTTATAGGCTCGGCGATGCAGAGCGCATGGCTCAATGTTGCCGGGTTGTGAGTAAGGTCAGCCCTGATGCGGGGGAGCGAGTTTATTACTTGAAGAGATCGATCGATATGCTCGCGAAAACATTTAGAAATATTCAGGTGGATGAAAATTACCTATTACAGGATCAGCTGGCAATTACCGATGAACTCGTGGCAGGGCTTAACGCGTTGGCATTTACTTATGCGCAAGAGGCTCCGCAGGCCAGAAATAAGGAGAGCAACAGTAAATTGACGCAGGCACTCAGCATCTACCTTGCGAATCTTCAGGTTGTGTCTAGAATCAAGGAAAACTTAGAGTCAGGCACGAAATCACAGGCGTCGTATCCCTTATTTAACTGTGATGACGAAAACCTCCAGAGCGCCGTGGCGGAAATTAAGGCCCATGTGGCAGAGATTCTCTGGGCGAAAGGATATAAGAAAAAGGCTGCTGCATGGGCCGAGGAAGTAGTTCAGGAGACTTTTTACGACCAGGGACACAGTGCCAAAGTTCTGGCGATCCTCATCAATACGTTGGATAACCTCATTGTCATGTACGATAAACTCAAGGACAAGGAGGCTCGTGCAAGGTGTGAGGCCATCAAACGAGAGGTCAATGTGGTTGAGTACGACACTGCTTCATGGTATACGAGTGTTCTTCAGAGGTTCACAAAAGTGATTTATTACCGAGGGCCGCTAGGAATTATCGAGAAGGTGTTGAAGGAACGGTTCGGGCCCGCGCAGCCATTGCCGGAGATTGAAGAGTTCGAGGATGAGGATGAGGAATGAGAAAATTGAGAAAAAATTGAAGAATGAAGTATTTCAATCTGAAATTTGAAAATATCATCATTCAAAATATGTCGATTCATCAATGAGAAGGGGTGGATGGTGATCTAAATCAAGGGTCAGTTTTGCAGCAGAGTAGTCCTGGCGATAGCTTAAAAGGCATCCGATACTGTCTTCTCATTCGAAATTCTCATTTGAAAATTCTAACATTCCACTCATTTTCGAATCTCTAAATTTCAGTCTACTCACCGAAAGTATCCAATTTACTCCCTTTTGGCTGCAACTGTTTTTCTCAAGGTTGACCGCCGACCGGTGCGCGACCCGGGATTGACACCATTCCTGTACGGCCCCGCCAACGCGCCCAGCCAATCACGCGCACGAGAAGTGTAAGGGTCCGGGGTTCCTCGGGTGCGCTACCCCAGTCACTCGCGGAGACTTCAGACAGGCCAACTGAGGACTTTCACCCCATATTCTAACTCCTTCTCCACAATATTATTTCAAATGTCGTTTATCACCCGTGTTGGTATCACTCATAGATCGCCCGTTTCGGCAACTTTACTCAGGACCTCGGTTGCATTTGCCCGTGGCATTAAAACGATTCCGCAGCCACCGGGAAACATTGTTGGCACAGTGAATGACGCCTACGTTCCTCCTGCTGCACACAAGTCGCATGGCTCGTGGCACTGGACCTCCGAGAGAGCTGTGGCCGTGGGGTTGATTCCATTGGTGATGACCTCGTTCACATCGACCACCTCTGTCATGCTTGATACTACGTTATCGGCGTTCTTGCTTTTCCACTGTTACACCGGATTCCAATCGTGCATTACCGACTATATTCCCAAGAGAGTCTACGGCTCGTTGCATAACATGGCCATGTACTTGTTGACGTTCGGCACCGGTGTCGCCGGCTACGGTATCTACGAGATGGAGCAGAAGGAAGAAGGCGGCTTGTCTGGCGTTGTGGCCAAGATCTGGCACGCTTAAGCACTCCTATCTTCCCGCAAAACCCATTATTTATCTATTCTCAATACATCGCATGTTTTCACGAAACTTCGCCGGTGAGCTCCTGCACTACCGGCACGATGCTGGTGTTCAACCATTGCAGTAAAATTTGCCTCGCTTGTCCAACCGGCATGACCATTAGCTCATCTGGTGAAAGCGCTTTAAGCAGGTACGTAGTCTCGTTGTATGCATCTCGCAATGCCAGCACATCCACTACTCGTAGCATCGACTTTTCCAGCATGATTCTGATATCGACCGCATCATTATCCACCAATGAAATGAGAACCGATTCTAGTGTAGCGTTATCCTCGATATAAGGAGAAATCACCTGAAACAATTGGCGGAAGTCGATGGTATTTCCTACGTTGGCCGCAATCACCGAAACCACCGAAAGCTCAATAAGCTTTTCAAGACTCTTTTTGGATAAATTCAAAAATCTGCTGGGATCCTGAGCATAAGCAACACATCCTCCAAACGCATACAATTCAAGGGTATTGAGCACGCGTGCGTCTTGGTCGTTATTCGGGGTGGTGGATTTGTGAGAATCTATGAGATCGCTGAAATTGTAGCATCCATCCGTCTCGATTCTCTCGATCAATTCGGCCTCAGAAATCATGTATATAGATGTGATTTATGGATTGATCGCAGGACGGTGAATATGTCACCTTAGAAAAACGTTGGTTACAATGTGTGGGGGCCAAGAACCGCTACCGGACACGCGCGAATTGACCGGGGCAGGAAAGAGAACTCTTTCGATAAAGAGATATTTTATCTCTATGGGAAAAGATGTGTACTTCATATTTTGTCCTCTCAAATGATTGAATCGATAACGTTTTTTAATAAAATCAAAATCAACATTTTTAGAAAATTACGGAAGGGTATTTGTCCTCACTTGACGTCGTTGGCCCAGTAATGCCCGACATGGCGCTACACATGTAGTGATCTGCGTTTGATGTCCTCAAAATCTGGCGAAATTTCCAAAAATCCTTTTCTTTTTTCAATTGCTTGTGTTTCTTTACACGAAATAAAGACCACGCACTTATATCTGGAAAAACATATTCGAAGAATTAGACCTTTATGCGCTACATGTCTCGGTATTCTCAACACTACTACTGAGGTGGCTCGCTTGTCACCCACAAAACAGGTTTCAGGAACAAACAGACTTGAATATCATCTTGAAGAAAATTTATCTCACGCTCATCCAATGCTAATGTGATGGAGTTAATAAAGAATTCAATGTAGCTCTCTAACAATTAGTTGAGACGGATAATATGTGCGAGTAGAATATCAGCCCAAAATCCGAACTCGCAATTATCACGAGCTGAGATGGCAGGCGGATTTAACAAAGTCTTCCTAAACTCGTGACGCAAAGACCCTCTGTCAAACAAGCCGTCTTGGTGTTCTATGTTCTTGCTGCGGCCATTCATAAAGAAGTTTATTACAAATGTCACATCCGGGCATACTAGATATAACCATGTTCGTAGAAGAGTCTATTATCAGTAAAGAACATTAGGCACCAAAGAGTTCCAACGAATTTTATTCAATTCTTACACATGGAGGAAAGAGTTTGTTCAAGATGTAATTTCGAAATGAAATCGAGAGCAATGGCGTGACCAAGCATAAGAATGAAAACCTAAGTTTTGTTGCATTCCTCCGAAGAGAAATCGAAATATTTACAGGCCACCTGGAGATCTGATGGTCTCTTATAAGATTTGGAGGTATGCTTTAACAAAATAAAGATGAACTGCTGGCTAGAAATGAAACCATTCATTTACTGAGTCATTTCTGTCTCTCAAATTCACAGTATCAGTCAGAGATTCGGATGAGCTTTCGAAATGTACTTGATTTCACGAAGTATTCCCATTTCTGAAGAGCTAAAAGTCTTTCGAGAACACTAAAATGTTATGATACATGATTTTGATTTCACTTCACTATTCACGTTTGCTTGTGATCGGGTTCAAGACTTAACCCCGCGCACCCTAACCTTCGGTTGCGAAAAACGTTTCTTTCCTTAACGTTTCAAAATGAGATAGTATATCCCAAATGGGAAAGTTCATCTTATCGATAAGTCTCAAGCCCACATTCGCTACATTCTGAATCAACAATATGCACGCACAAGCAAAAACAACTCCGCGGCCATTGTCATGATCGAATTAGGCAAGTGATTCGGACGTGCCGTGCATTGAGATGATACTCCCGATTAAGTGCCAAGCTTTAGAGTTGGCAAATGATGAAATATAAATATTCGAGGATTCTCTCACAATTTTCATTCTGATCTCATCATCAATCAATCAACAATGGCTGCTCCAAAAACTTCTTCTACCAAGACCTCTTCTGCTAACAAGGACAACTTTATCACCGCCCACACCCCAACTGGCTGGTACTCTTCCTGTGTCATTGCTTAATTCATGAACACTGTTTCATATTATGATGATAATCTTTCAGTATTTCGATCTTCAATAAACAATTTACAAACATACTTAATGTAGCATTCAGTTTGAGATAAGCATTCAAAGTCGTGTGTAAAATGATCAGGGATTTATGCTAACATCGGACAAATGTCGTCTAAAGCTGGCTATACAATAGTAAAATATTCAAGCATATAAATTTTTGATCCTTTCTTATACAAAATGGAAGTTGATCAGGGTGGGCACATGTCTTTAAATACTTCACTTCCTTTTCTAAATATGTTATCTTATACATGCTCTAAAAGAGCATCGAAAGAAGCGACAACAATGCCAACGCCAGTACACTCGCCAAAGACGAGCCTCCTGGGTAAATTGAAATGGAAGCGAGAGGTGTAGTTGACAGAGTTCCCGTTAGGACAATAAACCCGGAAGTTTGGGACGCGGTGCTTCTGCCTTTATCTGAAATGGTGCTCGATGTATTATCCGAATTCAATTGTACAGTGTTTGACACTGAAGACGATTTTGCGAAAGTCGTAATAGACGTGTCGGAATTAATACTTGAAATTTCCAATGTACCTGTTTTTACAGAAACGTTTGTAGGTCCCAATATATTCGGCTTCAGTTCTGAAATCAAACTATTCGTCGGACAATGAGTGGTCGTGAGAGTAACTGTAAAAGTTTGGCCGAGTGAATTTACTGAAGTTGTCACGACTGTCGTTTCTGTAGAAGGCCCTAATGGAGAGAGTCCATTAACAGAAGAATCATTCACATATGTCGAAATGAGTGAAGCAGTCTGCGGCTTATAAGAGGCTTCAACTTGAACCAGGGGGGTGGAAAATGACTGAGATGCGAATGCTGGTCCATTTTCTGAAGAAACCGACATCAAACCCATTGGAATAGATTCCTTCGGCGGAATGCTTGCTCCACTTGCTGATGGCTTCATCGATACCACGTCAATTTGCAGCCTCAGACTGGCCTCTATCGGTAACACAGCAGTTAAAGAGATTCCAGAATTGACCAATGGAGGAACACTTTGACTTGCCGCTCCATTCAATGGTGTCTTGCTTTCAAGGCCGGTAGTAGGACTAGAAAGTGGAAATTTTGTGGTTGATGCCACAGACGAGTTTGCATATGGAGGAAACATTGGAGATACCACATCAGATCTTGTGGCCGACAAGGTGGGAGTTCCAGAAATAGACTGCACGGCAAGAAACTGCTGAGATGTGGACATAGCTTCTGAAGGTGAAAGCATGAAATTTAATGTGATAGAAGACTTGGATGATGGATTTGAGGATGAAACAAGAGCCTCATCTGCAGATTCTGAAGCGGACATTGTGGGCGAAGCAAGGGCCGATTCTGAAGACATAATCGAAGAGGAGCTGTTGAAAGAAGCGAGCACTTCGTCTAAAATTGCAACAGAAGATGTTGTTATAGATGTTACGGAAGATGACACTGTCGATGGCACAGAAGATGATATGACTGACGAATCGAGCAACGACGTAAAAGATGTAACCGCAACCACTAATGAGTCGAACGATGACAAAGTTGATGCCTGAGAAGAGGAGGCATTGGTATGATTAGATAGTGCGCTAGAAACCAGAGTTTGTGCATCCAAAATTGATGAAGACGACACATCATTTGATGCAGCCAACGAAAAGGAGACAGGCTCCAGAGTGATTGACAGATACGCAGTGGACATTAATGAGGAGCTGTCATTCCGCCAAGTAGAAGAAGCATCTGTTCGGAGAAATGTTTCGCTCGACGAGAGTTGAGATACCAGACTCGGTTTCGTAGATGATGAGTCCGCAGAAGTACTCTGTGCACTTTCTGATGATAAATCTGTAGTACTCTGTGCACTTTCTGAAGAAAGCGAAGATGTGTTCTGTGCACTTTCTGAAAAAAAAGAAGATGTACTCTGTGCACTTTCTGAAGATACAGCAGACAGTGAATCCATCACAGAGATATCGGAGGTCGGCAGAAGCAATGTAATAACAGCAGAGGACGAAAGCTCTGATACTGAAGAGACCAGAGAGTGGATGGCTGGTAAATTCACAAGAACAGTAGGACGAGTGCCATCACTAGGCATAATGGTCGTCGTACTGGTGTAACTTTCATCCCAGGTAGCTGAGCTGGATGCGTATGGAAGCCGAACCAATACTGTGTTCGCCAGAATTCCGCTCGCTGTCGAAACCGTGCTTGATCCCGTCCAATATTCGGTCGTAGTGGTGAGACAGTTCGATGCCAACTGATACACGCTTGGATTATCGTACTCGACGGAACCGTCAGGAAACACAATCGACATACTAAAGCCAAGATTACTGCGCGAGTTGATGAAGAGCACCTCGAACGGATAATACTGGCCAGCAATTAAGTAGTAAGTGGCAGTAGTCAGTCTCACGTCGGTGACCACTGTATGGTCAACTGTATCCACGATATCGTCAATTGCGCCGCAGCAACTACCAGCGGATCCGAGTCTAATTCCGATCCGTGTTCGGTCAAGAGCAGTGTGGGTTGTGAAGTCGTGGTATCCAGTTTGCGTTGCTAAATAATATCCGGTCATGGCCATTGAAAAGTTGGTGATGGTGGTCAAGTACCCAAATACGTATCCCCGCTGGCTTGAGGTTGGGTTTCCATCTTGGTACAAGAAGGTCTGCGTGATACCAGACACCAGGCCAAGAGCTCCATAATCTTTATAACTAGAAATATTGAAATCCAGATTTGTTAAGATGAGGGGATAATTGTAGAATTGAACATTGTAACCTGTAGAAGTGACTCGGGTCAACGGACAGCTAGATGGCCCAGACGGCAAAGAGCTGGTCAGTGCAGATGAAGAGGCCAGGGGCATTTCAACAACTGGTGTCGCGATTCCGTCGGTCCCTGTGATTGTGGTCAAAGTCGAGTACGAATCTGTCCATGTGGCGGTCAGTGTTGGTACCTCAGGAAGTTGTACGACAACTGTTGGCCGGCTGCTATCGCTGGGAGTTACTGTAGTGGTGCTCGTAAAAGATTCCGTCCAAGTCGACGTACTTGTGGCGTACGGAAGTTGAACATACACGGTGTTTTTGTAAAGGCCAGTTTCCGTGGATGCAGCTGTCGACATTCCCGTCCAATACGCCGTGGTGCTGGTAGCACAGTCATCTCCAGGTGCAAGCTGATAAACATACTCACCCAACCCCACCGTTTTGCCATTGGGATATGTGACCTGACCCTGCATGGAGTTACCGCCGCTTGAAAGGGTATATATGATCTCTATGGGATAATACTGACCGGCAACTAAGGAAACAGTTCCTGTATGATCCGACTTATCAAGAATGTCGGGGACTGCTCCGCAGCACGAGCCAGCAGATCCTATCTTGAGTCCCACATAAGCATTTGCCGAAAGCCTACTCACCGTGAATTGATAAGCGCCTGTCTGCGGTGCCGCAAAGTAGCCGGTCAATACTAACGAGAAGTTCGCTTTATTAAGGGGGAATCCGTATATAGTACCAGCTGCGCCCAGAGGGCTCCCGATGAAGATCAGGGTAATTCCAGATGCCTGTCCGAGAAAGCCATACTTTTGGTACCTGATTGTGCTGAAGTCAAGGGAAGTATCAGTAGTATCGGCTGGAAAACGATAAAACAGAGCGTTGAATCCAGTGCCGGTAGTACGGGTGAGCGGGCACCCAGTATAGTCTGCACTGGCGCGTGCCAAAACAAGAAATGCTAGAATGAAAAGCTGAAGCATATCTATAGATCTCTAGTCATCTTGAGATAGGGATCATTTGGGCATCTTATAGGAGATGCGAAATCATCCGGCCCCAATAATAAATGCATAGCACTTACGAATCGATGCAGCCTAAGCCCCGAAAACGGAGGCACTGCTTTAGCCCCGACATTCTATCTCGAATGTATTTTTTTTAAAAAAGCTATCATAAAAGCACAATTTTTTTATTCGAATTTTGTAAAAATGTTTGAGTCCCAAATTCATCATATTTTTCATAGGGGAAGATCTTATCGTCATAGTCAAAAACGAGATCTCCTCCCGCATTAAAAACTGGGCGGGTCCTTCATACAAGTATGCAGGCAGAGATCCGGTGCAGGTCGCCCCGCCTCATATGCAAGTTCGAGGGCGGCCCAGATTTATTTTTCTTCATCGAAGAAAAGAGAAACAAAAGTTCAAAATACAAGACTAGTGATATTTCGAGAATTCTGTGCATGATAGTTGGCTCTGAATACTACAAATTTTTGTGTGAAGAAGCGCTGCAGCACTCCTCATTCTTTATTATCATCTTTTTTCTCGATTGGGCGTGGCATTCATGTGCCGCTGGAATCGAGAACTTGGCGCCCCTTCCTCCTGATTCTTTCCCCTATTCAGTTAACTGATTCAAATTTTTTATGCGAGGCGTTTGTCGACAATATCACCGCACGCCTTTCACCTTCAGTAATACAAATTGTGTCAGAGAAAGCCCTACTCTGTGCTCCTTGTTACTTCGGATATGTTACAATACTTGCCCTTCAACTGCGGAAACGCCCTTTTCAATTGTTCAAGTTGGATCTTGTCTTTTGTCTTTCTCACCGGTTTTGAACTCTCAACATCTGGTAACAATCAAACTCTATGATCTGGCCTTAGATCTGTAAATTGTTGTATTATGACTTTTCAAAAAAAATTGATCAAAAAGAATTACCGGCCCAAAAACACACATTAACTGATCATCATCATCATGAAAGGCTAAAGTGAAAATATAAAATAAATAGTTTTTCTAGAGGTAAAAAGGTGCCATAGTAACGCAGTGTAGTATCCCATTTCTATCTAACTTCATTGCTGATAATTCACGATCATGGACACATTTGATCTTCTGAAGAACCAAAAGAACGGAGTAGCACTGCCATGACTCGAGTGATTTTTGTTTCTTTGAAGTCCAAGTGCGAGCACAATTCAGGTACAATTCGAATAGTCTATTTTACTAATCAGCAGATCGCCTCAAGTCTCTGTGTTGAAAAAGCTCACACCGTGATAATGTCGAATAAATTCTATAGAGCATAATTTTGAAATGTAATTATGCGTATTCAAAAGTCAAACAGACTTCTGATAATTCGATGACGAAGCTTGAAAGAAATTACGCATGGTTTGGAGTTTACGAGCCCCTTTCACTCACAAAACATCCTTCCATAAAAAGGCACCTTGTTTCAGCTTGAGGCTTTCTTACCTCTTAGGGAAATCTCAGTTCTCGAGATGATCGATGCTCCTCAAACTGAATTATTCTGTGACATTTACCCGCGTCAAAATCGCGGCACACATCCTCGTGGACCATTGTCATGATCGAATTAGGAAGGTGGTTCGAACGTGCTATGCATTGAGATGATAAGTCTGAATCAGGCCTGCTTATTTCAATCATTAGAAGCTGATGTATAAATATTCTGGGGTTCACCCTCACTTCCAGCTGTTTTTTTCATCATCAATCAATCAATAAATCAATCAATAAATCAACAATGGCTGCCCCAAAAACTTCTTCTACTAAGACCTCTTCTGTTAACAAGGACAACTTTATTACCGCCCACACCCCAACTGGCTGGTACTCTTCTTGTGTCATTGCCTAAATTCTTTGTATACCTTACATAATCAAATTTTTGGGCAAACTTTTCGTTAACTTTCAATATTCAATAAACAAGTAAATTATATTGCTATACGTAAATGTACTTCATGGCTGCAAACGCTTAATATGTCTAGACCAATATCTGAAAAGTGTTCCGAATAACTTTGCTATGCTTATCTGAAAGTTGAAATTCATTCAATCGTCTCCGTTCAAAGACGCTGTCATTTCCGGATAGGCGTTTTGTAGTAAGCAATCCAAAAGCTTCAATACAAGCAACCGGTTAATGCTACTTTCTTTGCCCGGATAGTCGTATTTCTCTGGAATGGAATCTTGTTGATTGAAAATTTGAAGTAAAGACTCGATGCAGGCTTTTATTGAACATTCATCTTCGCCTCTGTAGGCAAACCACTCCACTGAAATAAGTGGGGAAATTGATCGGAGTCGGGAGTCGAGCATTTCAAACACGTCATCAGTGATTTCCTGAATGCTCTTTTTTGCACTTTCCTTTCCCGTTTGTGTTTTATCGAAGAGTGATCTGCGCAAGTTTTCAATCATGTGTGCCAAAGCACTATCGTCAGCTAAGGATGAGCGCCCTATTTTCTCCATGAAAAAGGCCCCCGAGATACTTTCTAGTTGAGGCCCAAGCACTCCAATAGATAGTATAGTCGATCTGGCAAGATTGAGAAAGGAGGCAAAAATGGGCTTTCTGCCGCTGAGATTGGTTATAGTGTCGATCAAAGAGATCATCGGAGAGTTGAGAATATTGGGCCTTTCTGTGGCATCTCGCATGTATTGTCGTAGAGCGGCAGAGGCCGAGCTGATATTGATGAGAAGACCACGAAACTTTGATTTCAAACTTTGGAGCAGAAGTGAATTCTGGTTCTTAATTGTTTCTTTTTGAATATATTTGAGTTTGGTCAGGAGCCCTCCAATGACAGTAGATATTAGAAATTCAGGTTCCGAAAGCTTAGTCACGGTTTTCTCCAACACGAGATCCCCCAAGAGAACTGTGAGGAAATTTGTTACTATAGTAGAGGACTGGGGGTTTTGTATGAAGTTTGGATCGGCGAAGGTCGACCGTAGAATCCCCCTCACCAATACTCGCAAATATTCTTGGCGGCTACTCTCAACCTCGTCATTTTGTTTATTTTTGCCAAACAGAAGATGGCTTTCGGCCAAATACTGGCGCCGGAGATATCGTAGATCGGCGTGCTCAAGCACCGTATGGGAGTGCCGCTCTCGAATGCGCTGTGCGTATCTGGGGACCCCTTTCTGGATTATATTATCTTGAAGGTGCTCATCCAAAATTTCCGCTATTTCATTGATCAAATCTAGCAATCTGGCCAGCTCAGCTATCGCCAGAATCCGGCTGGAAAGGTCTCTCACAAAGTAACAGAGGGTCTCGTATACGTCATGGACAAACGCGAGATTTTCGGTATTAAGTTTTCCAAGATACCACGACAGAACGTAGGTGGTGACGAGCGAGCTGAGGAAGATGTGGAGCTCGAGGTTGAGCTCGGGAAACCGGTCTTTGTTGTCGCTGACAAGCGCAGGAAGATACAGCGTCAACTGTTTCATTGACACCTTATTGTTCTTGATGAGGAGATTCAGAGGCACAAAGAGCTTGACGAGCATTTGGAATTCTGGCAGCTCGATGGCAACGTCACGGTCACTTTTTACTACTTTCTTGCGCCGGCCAGGTTTCGTTCTCGATTCGGTACTGATAAGCACCTGGTTCTCCTTGAACACGCTGGTCTTTTTGGGTCCACGGCGGCCAGGCCGTCGTTCCGCAAGACGAGATGAATTCATAAAAACTTAGAATTTTGTTTATGTAAGAGGAGTTTTTGGAAAGATGTATGGAAAGAAGTATTTGGTAAGGAGAAGCGCGCCGTGCTATGGATTGTGGAGAAGGCCCGCATACACTCTTGGAACACGCCCTAAACGCGATCATAATACGACTCGAAGAATGATGATGACTGGATATAAGAATAAAAAGCACACAAAGTCTGAACAGCTCACTACACAGCTTTTATCATTTTATTGAAGATATCCACTCAGTTTCTATACGTATTGATAAATGAGGCGGATAAAACTTTGTCTGGTGAGGCTCTAGGGCTGGCTGCAGAAGCAACACTGGACCAATTTTTGCGAGGCACGTCAAATATCGAGGAACGCTTTGACTTCAAAATGAAAATAGATGAAAATGGAGGAATTTTCCCGGATCTCTTCTGGATGCTCTTATCAATAAAACTGCTTCGCTTTCATGACATCCATTCGAAAGTCAATTGCGCTTCACGACTAAATTCCACAAAGCCGAACTTCTTCATTATCCGAATTGAAGGATCGAACTCGGTCATCCGATTTCAGTTTTTTGTCTTGTTCTCTTTTTTGTTCATTGCCCTAATTAATCTTCTCAATTTGCAGTTGCTCGGTGGCGCGCATTGGATCGGCTCGCCGCGTCTCGAGATGCCGGACCATCATACCTCGTGAACTTTACATCCACAAATCATTCAAAATTTTCAATACAACATGAACTTTTCTCGCCTACTCGTTCTACCGCGACGGTTCCAGTCACTGGCAGCCGCGTGTACCAGCAGGTTTCAGCCGCTATGCGACAACTATAACACATTGCGGCACATACATTTCGACGGCATCACGCCGTTTGCCAAAGGCCAGCAGATCCAGAACGCCATGGTCAGCGCCAACTTAGACTTTAAGAAAATGGAGGCCAAGATCCGCAAGCAGCAGAGTGATTTCAAGCTGCAAGGAATGCAGTTGCAGGAGTTTGAGGAGACCTTCATCAAGCGTGTGCTTGCAATGAAACCATTCCCTACGCTCATGACTTTCGAGTTCGAGAACGTGTATACAGGAGGTAAGCAAATGAAGCAAGACCCTACGCTCCCGCAGCAGATTGCCGCGTTCAATCGCTTGGGTTGTGACTACCACCAGTTGGAGCGGGGCGGCCAGGTCACGTGGCACGGCCGAGGTCAGCTCACGGCGTACTTGGTGATGGATCTCAAGCAGTTTTCTAATTTGACCGTCCGGTGTCACGTGGATTCGGTCTTGCTCAAGGCTGTACAGAACTTGCTTGAAAAAAGGTACCAATTACCCAGTTTTGTGAACGAGAATCCCGGAGTATGGATGGCACCGGGCGATCTCAAAATATGTTCGGTGGGATGCAATATTCAGCGAGCAATCACGTCATACGGCATCGGTCTCAACGTGAACCCAGATATGAAGTATTTGAATACGCACGTGATGTGCGGTATGCCGGAAGCAAGGGCGACATCGATCCAAGAAATGACTTCGGGTATTGATGTGAATGTAAAGGATGTGGGTGAGCACTTTGCACGTGAAGTAGCGAAAAGACTCAATATAACCACCATTGAGCACATGAACGGCGCCGATCTTTTGGAAGGCGATTTCGGCAGTCTTGAGGAGTAGCAAGCATATAAAAAAGAACAACAAATAAAATTTCTGAAAAAGTAGATTTTGACCATTGTTTTATGGTTTCTATCTTTGATGCGGGAGAGACGGGATCGTGCCCATTCGCAACTGAGCCGCGAACTTTGACGTCGATAAATTGAGCCTTTTCTTGCGCAAGTACCGCAACCGACTGACTTCAGCCTCGGCAGACATCGCCATTTGGTCTGTTGCTTCATCGAAATTTCTACTTCTCCGCTTCGGCGATAAGTTCTCCGCGGCAGTAAGTCGGGTCTTGAGGTTCTCTAGCTGGCCCTCAAGACCGGCGTGTTTGCGACGGAGCGCCGCGAGTTTCCGCTCGATTTTGGCGTTGAGTTCGTCGATTTTGATATTCACATTATTCTGCGAAGATTCCCTAGCTTTTTGTGCCGCTTCTAATTCCAGAAGCGGGATGAGCCCCCACACTTTTTGCGTTTCGAGCACCTTGCGAAGCCGGGGCACATCTTGCACGGCACTATCAAGTTGGTCGGCGGTACCTTCGAGCACGCGACACGAATCACGCAAAAGTCTCGCGGCAGTATTCATGTGTGGATGAAAATTTGAGAATTGCTTTTTGTGTAATGATATCAGTTCAACAAGATTGTGAGTGCTGAAGAAGGCGCGTGCGTGCAGGATGTTTATGTATTTTGGTCCCTCGGCTCGGTTACGCGCCCCTGCTGCAAAACGAGGGCGGCTAAGATTTGGGCAAACGATTTTGAGCGAACTAAAAGGATACTTTGTGTAAAGAAAAATAATTCAAAATGCAATTCTATACTTTTCCCCGATCCGTGCAGATTTTAAACCTTGAATTTCGTGCTGGAGTATTCTTTTCAGAAGCCGCCGCAGCTTAGAGGAGAAACGGGCGGATAATACACCGTCGAAAACATCCCTTTTAATGACTGACCTTGGTATCTTATTTATTTATTTTCAGATTTCTAATATACAGAAGAGCTTGATAGAGAATGATCGCTTTTAACTAAAAATAGATCTGATGGAAAATGAAGGTTAAGGGTCTGCGGCGCAATCATGCCACATATGCACCATTTTGTATCCACCGTACAAGAAGTTGCTCATCTGAAAAAAAAAAGGGAATGGATAATACAAAGACTGATTGTTTTGTTCAAACGACATATACTTACCAAAAAATCAATGGGCGCCGACTAATTATTTACCCCAGTCAGTATCGATACGATGCAGAAATGGCGCCGATCTGATCCGGCCGCGCGCGGAGACATGAACCAGATCAATCCCAGTTACCTCGCCCTGAGCTGGCACGACATCCTCGGCGCCAAAGATCCACACGTTTTCCGTTTATTCTCAAATTTATAGATTTATAGGGATCAAGTTTTGACTCCCATTATTTTATAGAAAACGGGCTCCCAAATCAATCGGCTTTGACTCTGGCATACGCGCCCAAGCGCCATGAGTACACGCAAACCCGTCACCTTGATGCCCGCCCGGCCGCCCCTTCAAAGCCGAACCAGCGACAAAAGCGTGACTTTTTCCGAATCCACTGGCCAACATGGTAAAAGCTCGGGTAGTAGCGACAATGCGACCACTGGTCGGCGCCGACTGAATTCGCAGTCACAAGTCCTGGCAGCACCACAGTTTCTCGAGCTGAGCGCCAAACCCCGCTCAAATGCGGGATCACAGCATAATTCAGGCTCGAAACTATATTCTCAGACCTCAAAAAATGAATCGCGCCCATCGAAACGCACTCAGGCCGAATTTTACGTGACACTCGTGCTGCTCAACGATACGTTCGCCACTAAGCACGTGCACGTGCCGTACTACCCTGACACGTGTAAACTAGGGCGACCCACGGGTACAAAGGCCAAACCGCACGTTTCCAATGGATACTTCGACTCCCGGGTGCTCTCGCGAAACCACGCGTGCATGTACATAGACCCGCCGCTGGGACGACTCATGGTCCAGGACATGGGCCTGTCGAACGGCACATACGTGAATCTGTCGAAGTTGGGCGCCAGCCCGGTATCAGTGGTTGTGGGTGACGTCATTAATTTGGGCTTTAATATCCAGGTAGAAACGAATCACAAGCAAATCAGCGCCCGTGTCGACGCGATCAACGTCGTATCGAATACTCCGCGCGGACTAATGCTGGAACTGCTTCCGCAGCTTACCAAACTGGTGTTGGGTCTGTTTTCCGAGGCCGACTCGCGCCACTATGAGTTTTTACAGCAGTTATGCTCGGGTCCAGTCGCCGAAGATACTGCTGAATACGACCCGCTGCTACAGCTTAAGATATTTGATGACGCGATGTTCTCTGATATTGTGCCCTCGCTTGATGAAATGTTTGAAAATTCCGCGGCAGCAATTGGCGATGCCGGCCTTTACGAAAACTCCGGCATCGAAACGTCGCCGGAATTGGTATCCACGCTCGATTTCTTGGGGGCAAATTTGGCTCGCGTAAAACAGCAGCATGCAACTTTGACTTCTCTCGAGCGATTCTTCGCCAACTACGTCAAACAGGTCGACCAAATGACTGCCCAGCACGTGACGGAACAAGTCCAGAGACTCGACGCGGAGCGACAACACGACTCACAGCGAGAGCAGGATAAAGTAAATAGAGCCATGCTCGAAAACGAAAGAAAATTAGCGGCGCTGGAGCACCGCGTGAGTACACTCGAGGAAGAGGTCACACGGTTGCAAAATGAGCGCCTGCATCTTCTTGCTGCAGCAGCGGCAGCAACCACAAAAATACCAGAAAAGCAAAAGCTACGAGAAGTTTCTGAAGAGAAGGAGGTTTTAGTTGGTGAAGTCGCCGAGTCTGAAGAATCGAGTAGTGGTGTGAGCGAGAAACTCGACGGCGAGATCGAATTCAATTTTATCAGTCCCCACGAGAACCTTCCAGAATCTCAAGAAATAAATGGAATAGTGAAAGACTCCACACCTCAGCTGGAACACATTTCAGATTCAGAGTCCGAGCATGATGCTTCAAATAAAGTGCCCATCGATGCAAACCAAGGAGAACAGACTAAAAAACTTGATATCACAGGCACCACATCAACATCGCAGAACACAAATCTAGAAGTGCAATTAAATGATCAGCTCTACCGCCTTATTGCTCCTTACAAAAATCAGGGTATTGCAATGGGCTTTCTCGTGGTAATAGCGGGATTGATTTACCAGAATTCGCAGTCGGCCTGATTTGGGTGCAAGGGTCTGCACGAGTGGCGCGATTTCGGCTGCAGATTTTCCGCCACGCGCCCTAACTCACTCACCTGATCTAGCCCTTGATCACTAATTTCAAACTACTCCAGCATCCTCCCTTCCACCACGAGAGTCTGTCAAAAGGTTAAATTTTCCGAAAAGGCGTCAAGTCGTAAGCTTCCTTATTTCGGTCATTGAGGTCACGTCATCCATCGCTTGTATCTTTCACAATGCTTTCACGCTCGCTTCCCATACACACGCTTACCCAAAAACGACCCTTCGTTTTGACTACTGTTGCGTCAGTCGTTGGATCATTTTTGTTCAGCCAGGAGAACAGGCTCGCGTCAAAAATGGAGCGGGGCGAACTTCATTACGACAACGCCAATGCCGCGCTTAATCAGTCAAGACGCGAGCAAATCGGGAATAAGTATTTCAAAAGAAGGGCGCCTGATTATGAGGGACACATCCCGCTTTACAGCTTTGAAAAAGCTCTTATGTTCCTTGGATCAAGCGTAGGGTCATACTTCCATCCTGAAAGAAATGAGAACATTGTGGCCCTCGGGGAATCCACCGCTATAAAACCAGTATTGAAAAGACTTCAAACGCAAATGCTTTCCGATCCTGTAGGGCGTCAAATTTTACGCGAGCGGCCTAGGATCACCAGCACGTCATTGGACTTGCAGTATTTAAGATCGTTGCCAGAAAACTCGATCGGCAAAACGTACGTTAAATGGCTCGACCGTGAAGGCGTATCGCCGGATACTAGAGTGGCCGTAAGATATATTGATGACGAAGAGTTGGCATATATTTTCCAGAGGTACAGAGAGTGCCACGACTTTTACCATGCCATAACTGGGCTTCCCATTATTATCGAGGGCGAAATAGCGGTGAAGGTTTTGGAGTTCATGAACATGGGCATTCTCATGCCAGGATTTGGCGCCCTCGCTGCCCCTCTTCGGCTCAAGAAATCTCAGAAGGAACGTCTATACAATATTTACTATCCTTGGGCTTTCAAAAGCGGACTCAACTCGAAGCCCTTGATCAACGTCTACTGGGAGAAAATCCTCGAGGAAGACATCGATCAATTCCGCCAGAAAATTGGTATCGAGCAACCACCTGACTTGCGGAACTTGCGTAAGGAGTATTTCGCCAAGTTAAAGGCCCAGAATCGGATCTGAGATTGGTTTCAAGAGCGCCTCAGCCGTGTCTCGCTCGGTACCTGTATATAGATACGCGCTTAGCATGTGATCATGGACGCGGCCAGGTGGGCTCAGCAAGAGCAACTTTCATTCAAAATTCAAAGGTATCAATCCAGCTATACAAGATTAATACTTAAGATGTCTCAATTGTTGTATAAACTATTTCTCAAGAAAGTATGTTTCATGCGAAAATTCAATGAGCCCTAAAAGCGATACTAATGCCACAGACAAATCTCGACTCCATAATCAAGGTTGGAGATGCAGAAGATCCTTACTTTGAGACGATTCCAGAAGAAGACTTGCATTTTTATCAGCGGAAAGGCGCAAGACGGAAGAGAAGATTGCCTGGTTTTATTGCTGATCATGATCTAAAGGTCCTCAATTCTGTCAAACGCAAAGCGTACCGGTTGGATTTGCAGTTGAGTATGTGTGGATTCCGATTTGGATGGGCAGCAATAATTGGTCTCCTTCCATGGATTGGCGATATTTTTGCCACGTTGTTTGCTCTTCAGATCGTAAGAAAAGCAGAAAAAATAGAGGGCGGGCTTCCTGCGGCCTTACGGCTGAAGATGATGGCAAATGTTGTGTTTGATTTTCTTATTGGGTTGATTCCTATCGTTGGAGACTTCATCAACATTGCTTACAAGTGTAATCTGCGCAATTTCGTCTTGCTAGAAAAACATCTTGTGGAGAAGTATCTGTCGGCTGTACCTGCCATGGGAAGAACTAATTATGTGGGGAAGTATTCCGACAACCAAAAAGGTATTGCGGAGGATTCTACCAGAGGCGAAGCTCCGCAAATCTCCGGATATTATGATGATCCTGCAAAAAAGGTCTGATGATAAGACTGCACCTACATAGCTGCAAATGCATTTTCCAATACATCGAGGCGCTCTTTGAAACCATGCACGAATCCCTGTAGTTGTCCCAATTTCATGAAAAGTAACTCTAGCTCGGTACATTGACGTATTATCTCATCGGCACTGGCGAGCTGGGCGTCTAATTGAAGCTGTTTATCGAAATACTCGTTTTCAATCATCTCTTTCTTCAGCGCTACTGATTTCTTTGTGAGTTCCGCAAGACCGGCCACGTGATCCTTGATTTTGAACATGAGATAATCAAAGTCAACCGCGAGGTCTTTGAGTTGAAGCGGGTCGTCTGTTTCTATGGTGGCACCATCAGAATCACGCTGGGCGTCAGTCGCCATTCCGCCAATTTATGAAAGAGGTGCTCAAAAAAGAGATAATGTAATGAAAGAGATCACGTGCTAGTACTTTCAACTTCAATTGATCTTGTGCTCATGCGCAGAACGGTTTTGTTTGTCCGGACCAAGTAAGAGGGTAAGATGATGAATTACAGATTAGGGAGGACCGGATTCGCGCCCAACTCAAGACTCAGAGGAAATTACTGGTCATGGCTACAACTGCCACGAATCCAATTATGTCCTGAAAAATCGTATCCGAAATACTCACCAAATTAAAATTTATTCTATTATGAATTTACGCTTTTTAATTGCCAAATATATGTTTATATTTTGCTTGGTGTCTCGCCCCTATCACGGAAACTCAATAACACCAGTACACCACCCGACTCTCGCGCGGACTCGGAGACGTTCCGATAACCAGGCGCACGTTGCTCGCGCCTCGATTGAAATCATAATTTGAGGCATACAATTGCATAGATCCCACTAGTAATGTCAAGCAGCTCATCGGGATACTCCCTTTCCAAAATCAATCCGAAGCTTTTACGCCGAATTTGTATGTATCGATGCCGGAGGTGAGGCTCGTGCGGCGCGTAACCGCCGAGCGCCCGCAAGTACCCATAATGAATTGCGTCTAGGACAAGAAATACTAGCAGAAGGTTACTAGAAGTCAATTCGAATATCATAAATATTTTCCTTTTGAGTTTTTACTAACACGTTTAGATCGCGCGTGCCGCCCCACGCTAGAGGAACCAAATCTCGCACTCAATTTGGAGATCTGCGACTATGTAAACGCCAAGCAAGGATCTGTGCCCCGTGAAGCGGCGATTGCCGTAGTAAAATTGATCAACCAGCGTGATCCACAGACATCGGAGTTGGCGCTTCATTTGCTCGACAACTTGGTCAAGAACTGTGGATTCCCGTTCCAGTTGCAGGTCTCGCGTAAAGAGTTCTTGAACGAATTGGTCAAACGGTTCCCCGAACGACCCACCTTGCGTTACAGTCGTGTTCAACGCATGATCTTAGCCCAGATCGAAGAATGGTACCAGACAATCTGCAAGACCTCCAAATACAAGGAAGAGTTTGGCTACATTCGCGACATGCACCGCTTGTTGGCCAACAAGGGCTACGTATTCCCCGAGGTCAAATTAGAAGATGTGGCTGTGTTGAACCCTTCGGAGACGATAAAGTCTTTGGAAGAAATCCAGAAGGAAGAGGCTGTGGTACACAGCGCCAAGTTACAGGAGTTGATTCGCCGAGGCAAGCCGCAGGATCTTCAGGAGGCGAACAGGTTGATGAAGATTATGGCGGGTTTCAAGGACGAAAACGTGGAAGAGAACAGGCGGCAGGTATCGGATGATGTTGCCCGTTTGAAGAGAAAAGCGGAGATTTTTGCCGAGATGTTGAACTCAGTCGAGACCTCCGGTACAGTGATTGACGACTCCAGCGAGACGCTCTACGAATTGTACAGCGCAGTTAAGTCGTCGCAGCCCATTGTGGGTAAGATTATCGAAGAGGAGCACGACAATGACTCTTATGTGCAAGAGTTGCTTGCCTTGAACGACTTGATCAATCAATTGATCGAGAAGTTCCAGCTTTTGAAGGGCGGTCAGGCTGAAGCTGCCGCAAAAATTAAGGTTTCTGGTGGTGCCGCTGGTGCCTCCGCCGCACAAGAATTGAACTTGATTGATTTTGATGACGAGCCCATGGGTGGTGACGCCGGAGGCAAGGACGAACAGGGATACCAAGACTTATTGGGCGAATTGTCGAATCTCGCATTCACCGACAACAGCGCCACATCGCAGTCTAAGCCCGCCGCCCAGGTCAACCCAATGGACTTTTTCGGGTCGGGCGGGTCGATCTCGCTTGGCGCTCAAGCGGCTGCTCCCAGCGCTCTTCATCAGCCCACACCATCTTCCTCATTCCAGCCACAGGCCCGAAGCAACGGTCTCGA